>JBCEWC010000396.1:0-59245 GCA_038996855.1 Solanum aculeatissimum | reverse complement strand
CAAAGTGAATGTAGGAGAGTTAGAATAGATGAATGAGGGTTTGGGGATTGATTTAGGGGTTTAGGAGACCTTAGGATGCCTAAAAGGGGCTTAAGGAATTATTAAATCATGAAATTACCATTAATGAAACGGACTTCTAAATTCCAAGCAGAGTCAAATGGAGGTGCTACAGTGCCTGTGTACTTGACTGACGGACCATTCAACAGTCCATCAAATGACACTTAGCCAAATGTTCAACGCGAACTCTCGGAGGACTTTCTGGACCACTTAACGGGAGGTTTCACGAACCGTGTGGCTTTACACAAACTGTGTACTAGTCCGTGGAGCTACACTTGGCCCAGGAATCAAATTCCAAGCCAAGCCAAGACACTGCCCCACTTGACGAGCCACTTCACGGACCGTCAAATGGCTCACGGACAATGGGGTGGTTCGTGGCCTATGACTTGTGTCCTGGGTGGTTCCTGGCCACCCCTAGCTCTCTGGACCTTGACACGGAGCCCCACACAGACCGTGACAAAGCTCACGGTCCGTGGTCCTTGCCTTGGACCTTTTTCAGGGCCTACCTCTAATGTCTTCCGAATTTCAGGCAGTCCCACTATTCAGGCCATAAATTTCTCATCCGAACTCCGAATCGAGTGAAACCAGTTCTGTTGCGAAGCTAACTCAAAGAGATTCAATTTAAAATATAGCAGCACACACGCTTCAAACCACATCAAAAGTTATTCCAACTCAAAGTCTAATGTCCAAACGGCCTCTCTACACCACCAAAAGATCCATTTTGCGTTCGTCTACTTAAACTCAACCCGTGGCTACAAATATCAACCATGACCAGTATAACATTATACAAGACCAAGCATAAGGAGTTTTCAAAGATTTTCGGGTTGTTACATTATCTCCCCCTTGGGAACATTCGTCCTCGAATGGGCTAAGACTAGGGCTTGAGGGCATCAATCACAAACAAGAGACATGTTTACCAATACATCAAGGGACCATGCGTTAACTCAAACATATTTAAAAATTCATGTCAAAACATCATTTAAATCATTTTCATGCTCATGAATGCATGCAATGTCATGAAACTCAATAAATAAAGAATTAGGACAAATTTAAAGGATAGAACCAAGTACCTTCGTGTCCAACTCCACTTCCCACGTTTTACTCTCCACATCTTGATTTCTCCAAAGTACCTTAACCGAAGCCACCTCCTTATTGCAAAGCCGCTTCACTTGTCTATCCAAAACCTTAACCGATACTTCCTCATAAGTCAAGTTCTCCTCAATAGTCACATCATCCAAAGGTGTAATATCCTTGGGGTCACCAACCAACTTCCTCAACATAGACACATGGAAAAGCGGATGAATAGAGCTCATATCCAAAGGTTAGTCCAACTTATAGGATACATAGCCAATTCGCTCCACAATCTCATAAGGTCCAACGTACCTTGGGCTCAACTTGCCCCTTTTCCCAAAACGCATTATGTCCTTCATAGGAGACACATTCACATACACCCAATCACCAACATGAAACTCAAGGTCCCACTTTCTCATATCCGCATAAAACTTTTGATGACTTTGGGCCGTCTTCAATCTTTCCCGAATCAACTTCACTTTCTCAATAGCCTCAACAACCAAGTCTGGGCCTATCAAGGCCGACTCACCAATTTCAAACCAACCAACCGGAGACTTACATCTCCTACCTTACAAAGCCTCAAAAGGAGTCATACCGATGCTAGCATGAAAACTATTATTGTAGGCAAACTCAATCAGAGGTAAGTGATCATCCCAATTTCTCTTAAACTCCAACGCACAAGCCCTGAACATATCCTCCAATGTTTGAATTGTCCTCTCGGTTTGCCCATCGGTTTAAGGATGGAATGCGGTGCTCAACTTAACTTTTGTGCCAAGTCCTCTTTGAAAGGAAGACAAAAATGAGAAGTAAATTGGGTACCATGATCCGAAATGATAGACCTAGGCACACCATGCAACCTTACCAATTCCCAAATATACACCTTGGCATACTCTTCGGCACTACAGGTAGTCTTGACCGGTAGGAAATGAGCCAACTTTGTCATTCTATCACCCACAACCCATATAGAATCAAATTGCCTTCTAGTACAGGATAACCCAACAACAAAATCCGTATTTACATCCTCCCACTTCCAAGTAGGAATCTCAATGTCTTGAGTCAAGCAACCGGGCCTTTGATTTTCTACTTTCACTTGTTTACAATTAGGACATTCCGATACAAATTTAGCCACATCTCTCTTCATACCATGCCACCAATACAACCCTTTTAAATCTTGATGCATTTTGGTAGATCCCGGATGAATAGAATATTGTGAATTGTTAGCCTCTTTCAAAATGATTTCCCTCAAGCCATCAACATTTGAAACACACAGACGATCTTGGTATCGAAGAACACCATATTCTCCTTGGGAGAAAGCCTCAATCTTTCCATCGGCAACCAACTTCTTTAATTTCACCAAGGAAGGATCTATGTCTTGCTTAGCCTTAATATCAACCACCAAGTAAGACTCGGACCCACCTTGCACAAACATACCACCATTGTCGGATTCGGACAACTTCACACCCAACCTAGCCAACTGGTGCACATCTTTCACTACCTCTTTCTTCCCTTAATCCACATGTGCTACACATGCCATGGAAAGTCTACTAAGATCATCCACCACAACATTGGCCTTGCTGGGATGATAAAGCATACTCATGTCATTTGGAAGTAGAGATTCTTTTAGAAAGGATGATTCTTCTCAGTATAAAAGACCAGTTCATACATTATTATCGATATGCAAGGATGGTTGTAGTAGTCATACTGATTCATGGAGGTTATCACAATGATATACTCATAGAAAGGGCTCTTTTACAAGTGAGGATCTAGGATATCTTGAATGGTAGTATCTTATAAAGGGACGAATAGGGACCAGCCTAGTTCTACAATTATAGTTAAGAGATCAGTGCCCCAAACTATAGGTTGTGGTAGATTTCAGGCTAGTGAAGGTGGTTGTGTTCAATTAGAGGTACGAGCAATGCTCCAATTTAGGAGAAGGGTAGAGATGTTATTCAGGCTAGTGGGCCAGGGGAGCTTAGTGTTATGCTTTTCTAGAGAGGCCCAAGGTATAGGCTTCAGACACGGGTATTGCAGGTATTGCGTGATTATGTTATTTGTTTTTAGTTTTGATGTTTGACCATGTATGTATATACTCCTTATGTTTTATTAATACTATCTCTGAGTTTAGTTTTTCATGCGACTAGATTGCCTGAGCATATTGATGTTCCAATACTGGTAGATGAGCCTTTAGTGGTGGATTAGGTATGTCGATCTAATCTTATTCCTAGTTTGATGTGTCCTTAAGGTAGACATAGTTATTGTAAATATGATAAGACTAACGAGAAGCTAAATGATGGACTAAGGTATGTGATTCCCATGAATCTTCATGGTTTTGGGTAAGTGTTTCATTACTTCTTACTATGGTAAGTGTAATGGTGTTTCTCATGAATAGAGCTTAAGAAAGGGTATGTGATGGTTGAAAATGGCTTTAATGGGTTATGATTCAAGAGTGATATCTCATGAAAAAAGCATTAGCATATTTGTAATTAGTATTAACGTCCTTGGATATAGCCAATTTTTGGTTTAGAATGCCCATTATTGACTTAGAGGAATAGTAATACTTTTTTTTGGCGGAAGGGAGGATCCATGAGTTGGAATGGAAGGTGGATTTTGAGAAATTTTGCACTATTGATGGTTTGGAGGCGTGAGCAAAGGATTGGTAGATTTATGATAGCTATCAACTGAATATCATGATTTTCGTTATCGAGTGGTGATAGATGTGTTAGACTTTGATGAGTTGAACATGTTTTGAGCTATTCTTGTAATCACCTTGTCATCAAAGACGTGTTTAATCTATAATGTTTGAGTTTGAGGACCATTGATCCTAGCCTCACTATTGTCAAGCTTTAGATATATTCATAGTTATTGTTCTAGCATTTCGACTATGTTATTAGAGATTCTCGATACTAGAGTGTATCTTTTACTAGGTGGTGGCTTGATCAGCTCTTCTTTGAAATCAGATCAGTTGGGTTATTCTTAAATGGTAAGAGTTCCATAACAAATATATGGGAAGCTCTGTTGAGAGAATAGAAAGTGACTAAGATTTGCAAAGTTTGGTTCATTTTGTGTGTTTAACGGTTTGTTGAGATTATGTCCTAGTTCAAGCGAATAATAATTCAGAGATTGTTTCATGGTTATGTGAGGAGAGGTTTTTCCTTGGTGACTATGTTGTGTTTTACGAATGTCAATTTAGGTTGGTTCATAGGTTAGCTTATGGCTTGGTAATCACTCTTGGATTGGATGTGTTTCTTCATCTTAGATCAAGAATTTAATTCTTAGTAGCAATCTTTTATGATATGATCTTTGGGACTAAGTTTCCTTAGAGGGGCAAGTACTAGATGGCGAAAATAATATATAGGACTCTTGGTTGTGTTGTGTATAGCTGTCTCTTTTACCTTATGTTCGGGAATAAATATGGTTTCTAGTGATGAATGATGTAATAACCCTAAAGGTTATTTTTGATATTTTAAAGAAAGAATATAATTTTACCCCTCTCGATGGTTGTCTTGAGTGCTATTTGATGGGTTGTGAAAGTTGGCTTTTGAAAATTTTATGAAAAGTTGAGTTTTTGTTAAGGGGTTAAGTTTTAAAGGCTTAAGTTGATTAATTTTAAATTTCAAAGTCAATTAGATTTTCAAGTCTTCAAATGAATAGTCAGTTTTAGAATATGAAATTTGTGCTAGGAGAGTTTTTGAAATTAGGTTTGGAGTTGATATGTTGATTTGAGGTCCAAAGTTAGAAATTGAGTTGAAATTTGACTAAGATTTGACTTTGATTAATATATTGAGCTTCGGTGCTCAAATTAGTTTCATTGGTCTTGGGAGGTGATTTTGGCTCAAGAACAAGTTTTGGAATAATTTTTTGTTGTTCAGATAGTATTTTGATATTTTAGTGCCTTAAGTTGTCCTAGTTGCAACTAATTATATTTTGGATCAAAGAGACCTTGGATTCTATTTCTAACATTTTTATTGAGACTGAAACTTTGAATTTAGTGGGGATGCATATATAGCTTGTGTACGAGGTTCCAAATGAATCCTGAAGGACCATTCCGTGATTTTGTACCATTTTGTGATTGTTGATATCTGGTGTTTTGGTCCTTCGTGTTTGCAAACCCTACTCCCGCATTCGCGGAGCTTAGGCCACAATTCCTAAGGATAAATCAAATTGACCTCTGCATTTATAGATGTTTGAGCCGCGTTTGTAGAGTTTAACTGATCGTTGACCTCTACGTTCACGAGCCCCAGGCTGTAATTGTAGAGAGTAAGTTATGACGAAACCGTAGTTGATTCAAATGATAGGGTTTGATCTATTTTATTCAATTTTTGACCTTGGGAGCTCGGGAGAGGGTGTTTTCAAGTGATTTTTTGAAGGAATTCATTGGGTAAGTTATTTTGAGCTAAAACCTTCATTACTTAGTGATTATTTCGTATTTTTAACATCAAATGGAGATTTGTGATTGGAAATTGGGGGGTTTTGTTCATGAACTCAAAGTTTTGCTAAAATGATGATTGTGAGCTTGTTTTAACTCCATTTTTAAATGATATTCATTATTGAATTCCTAATGCTTTGAGGAATATTTTCATACAAAAAATTTTAAATTTCAACTCTATTTTTTGATATTGGATTTTTGGACACGTTTTTCTCAAATTACATGATTTTGATATCGCTAGTCTTGGAATTTGATTGTGAATCACTATTTGACTAGATTGTGGTGTTTTAGATACGAATTAAAATGGGAAGTCTCCATTGTTAGATTGATTTCTTGACTATATCAAGACAAATAAATTACTAAATCTTATTGAGTTTAATTAAACCTTGTATATTTTCTCTTTGTGTGTTGGAGAGTGATGGAGATTCAAAAATGGGTGAATTATTCATGAAAAGAATTCATAAAATAGAAAGGGTAATAAAATGGCTTGGTACTAGTATGTGAAACTTGATTCATGATTCAGTATGTACTTGTTGATGTAGGTTTTAGTATTGAGAAATGTTAGATAATGACATTGATCCGTATATTGATACTATTGATTGATTATGTGATTCTTATTGATGATAATTATGAGTTGTTTTTATTGACTCAAGTATTGAGTAACGATAAATCCTAATTGTTGAAGTGTTTATTGAGGTGCTATAAATGTGATATTGAAGAAGTGTTGTCTCTTTTTCATATTGTGGTGAAATTGTTGGGTAATAATATTGAAAATATTGACTCGTTGATGAGTAGTCTTGAAAGATGATGATAAATTGGTTATTGAGAACTTAAGAAACGAAGTGATGCTATCGTAGAATGAATTCAATTGATGATAACTCTATTATTAAAAGAATAATGAGATTGATTGAAATTAATATATTGCTATGGAATTTTGAATAACTTGGATGATATTTGCAGTATATTGTGAAAGGATCTTGATGAACGATGTGACTCATTGTTGAAGAGTCTTTATTGAAACCGATATGTTGAGCATGAGGAAAATTGAATCATGGTGTTGAGCTTATTATTGAAGAACATGATCGATGATAAAGATATGACTATTCAAGGAGTGATTATAGTGATTAATTTGACTAATGATTATTATGAAATGTGTGGATTCATGTATACACTCAGGTTCCCTTTGAAAGTGTGTATTTGTGTTGAATTGTGATATGAAATGAGTCTCACTGTTGATAAATGTAAAGGAAAATAATTTTTACTAATTATATTAGGGTTGGGCCATATGATCTGTAGCAGATTCAAAACACTTGATGACATATAGGGGTCAAGACATATGCTCTGTGGCAAGAGATACTTTATTACGCGGGGTCAGGCCACACTCTCCATGACATGTGATGTGAATAATTTAAGGGTTTGGGCCTCACACTCTAGGCAAGTACATGGACAGATATGTCCCTTATAGGTTCCAATATAATCATGTTACTGGATGTGTAACGTAGGATAGACATGCATTGTGATTACTTGATATTGCATTATATCATTTTCACTTTGTTATATCCCATTTCATTTTACTCGTTACTTTAATGTGGATATTTTTATAAAGTGTGATATGATGATTAACTCAGAACTTGTAAATTGTTAAAAACTATTTGTTGTTACGTTGTACACTTGTGTTGTGTATTTTCAGAGTATAGGTTATGGTTATCATGGTCCAGTTATTGTTGAGGAGTACTTATGTTCTTTATTCTCTACCTGTGTTTAGATTTTCTTGCTGGGTACTACATTTTTTGGTGTTCTCCCTTGCTTCTACACTTGTGTATAGGTTATGAGCCCGATTTTGATTAATATTTCTTTCTCATTTTGGATCGAGCTTAAGATAGTTAAGAGGTAGCAGCTTGTCCATTTCAACAGGCTCTTCGGCCATCTATTTACTTGTTGTTTTTATGCTATTTGAGAATTAAAGACATTTAAGACTTATTTATTTTCTTCAAATTCAATTGTATAAGAGGCTTGTACGTGTGACACTAATCTTGGGTTAGTTTTTAGATTGTGGATCCATTCCCTTGTTATCTATCTTTTCATATTTAGATTGTTACTTCTGCTTTATCTTCTGTATTATTGTGTTATATCTTGTTTAGCCTAACTTGCCATCGTGGCTTTAGGAAAGTTCCATCGAACCGGATTTCGGGTCATGAAAATGCTTAACAAGTAGGAGAAGGAAAGAGGAAAGATAGAAAAGAAACTTGAGCAAGAGGGCCAAATCAACTGGGCAAGAGTGAGTCATCAAAAATAAGGTAAGGGTGATAGGTCCTTCATCCAAAAGAGGACTTTTATTATGTGTAATCCTCTGCCAATGCAGCTGCTTAAAAGGGAAAAAAACATTACAAAGCTCAAGGTTCACAAATGCAAGAGAGTGTGGCCAAGGGTCAAAGGGAAAGCCACCATATGGCAAGTGCGGTAGACTTAATTTGGGAAAATGTTGTGTGGGCACTAATGCTTCTTATAACTGTGGGAAGATGGGCCATTATCAAAACTATTTCCCAACAAGTTGACAGAATGCTAGAGGAAATAAGACCCAGCCTTCTCCTATAGCTCAGCAAGGTTAAGGGAAATCATAGAGGTACTAACACTTGAATAGGTAGAGATACAAACCTCCTGTATGCTATGGGTAGTCGGTAGGACCAATAGAACCCACCTAATATTGTGACTACTTCGAGCTTTTTCTTTTTATGTTTACGCCTTACTTGATCCAAGTGCAACGTTGTTTGTTATGACAACCTATCGATCTAATAAGTTTGAGATCCTTCCCGAGAGTTATCACAACCCAAGATAGGCCCTAGATGCAATATGATGAATAAGGACCCTGAGAGACCCTCAAACCAGCCTCTTATGATTTATTTAAGCATTCATAGGTAATGAATATAACCATAAGTGGAAACCATGGGAAAATGGGACTAAGAGATTCAACATAAAGTACTAGTAGGAAATATCGTAGCATCATACATATGTCCAACAATAACTCTAAGCATAGACTAGGCAAGAGCTAAGACAAATCTAAAGCTCACCCTCAAATGAAAATACAAGTAAGAGGCTCAATATTTAAAGCATAACAAGCTAGAGGAAACTGTAAGGCTCTGTAGGTTAAAAAGTAAGAATCAAGAAAGAAATGCTGAAAATGGTTCTGGTGCAAGGTAGTGTGGGCTCATCTATGGCCCATAGTTGGGATCATGAGTTATAGATAGGCCTCTTGGATCAGGAGTAGACTTGGGGAAATTCTTGAACTCTAAGGTCAAGGCACGAAGGGGTTCTACGACCCGTAGAAAGGTCTACAGGCCGTAGACATTGGCTCATAACTAGAGGGTTAAATTAGGTTATAGAAATTTGGTAAGGTGTCACCAGATTAAAGGGCTCACAAATCATATTCCATTTTACCAGTCTGGAAAAGAGGTCTCATGGATTGTGTTTTGAGCAATGAAAAATTCTAAGTGTGGGGTGGTTTATGGGGATTTCATTATGGCCCATAGTCTAAACTACGAGACATAGAAGAGGATCTATGGAATGAGGTTTAGAGACATGTTTCAGGAGATCAAAAGTGAAACAAGACAAAAACGCAACCCACGACACATAGATTGGGTTCGTAGATCGAACCCAACAGCTAAATCCATAAAGCTACAAATCTTTGTGGCAGAGGTAGGTTTAGTCCACCCTCTAATACTCTCAAACTTTACTGGATCAACCTTAATGCGCTCCTTGGTCACCACATGCCCTAGAAATGCTACTAAAATGAGCCAAAACTCGCACTTAGAGAACTTAGCATAAAGCCTCCCCTCTCTGAGCCTCTGAAGCATAATCCTCAAATGTTTCACATGGTCAGCCTTGGTCTTGGAATAGATCAAGATATCATCAACAAATAAAATCACAAAGGACTCCAAATAAAGCTGAAATACTACATCCATCAACTCTATGAATGTTGCAGGTGCATTGGTCAACCCAAAACACATAATTAGAAACTCATAGTGATCATAGATCATTTAGAATGCAGTCTTAAGAATATCGAACAGTCTAATACTCAATAGGTGATACTCAAATCTTAAATCAATCTTGGAGAACACCGCTGCACCTTAAAGCTAATCAAATAAATCATCAATCTTGGGAAGAGGGTGTTTGTTCTTGATAGTCATCTTGTTTAACTTCCTATAATCGATACAAATCCTCATAAACTTATCTTTCTTATTTATAAATAGAACTAGAGCACCCCATGGGGAAATACTAGGCCGAATAAACTCCTTACTCAATAAATCATGAAGTTGCTCTTTCAACTCCTTCAATTCAGTAAGAACTATACGATTGGGAGGAATATAAATGGGCTCAGTTCCCACCTCCACATCAATAGAAAAATCAATATCCCTGCTAGAAGGGACTTCTGGGAGATTGGTAGAAAACACATCCATAAATTTGGGAACAATAGGGATAGACTCCATAGAAGGTGAATTGGCACTAGTATCGTGAATAAAGGCTAAGTAGGATTGGAAACCTCTATCAATCAACCTCTAAGCCCTAATATAAGAGATAACCTTGCTAAGATAAGAACCACACGAACCCTTCCACTCTACCCTTTGTCCACAAGGCATAGACAAAGTAATCATCTTGGCAAAACAATCAAGAATAACTTGATACAAAGATGGTCAATCCATACCCAAAATAACATCAACATCTACCATGTCAACAATAATTATGTCCATCATTGTATCATAACCCTCTAAAGACACAAGACATGATTAGTGCACTCAATCCACCACATGGGCTCTCCTACCGAGGTAGAAACATGTATAGGCACAAGCATATGATCACATAATAAGTCAAATCCAGCCAAAAAGTATGTGGACATATATGAATAAGTAGATCCAGGATCAAACAACACAGATGTAGGCTGATGAAAAACCAAAAATATACTTGTAATAACTGTATCTAACTTCTTTGCCTCGGGTCTCCCCAAAAAAGCATAACAATGAGCACCATGATATCCACCTAACTAAACGGTGCCCCTACCACCTATTTAAACCACTGCATCACAAGCACCATTACTAGAAGCATGACTACCTTTACCTGACTAAGCTCTGTCATGCCCCCTGCTGGTGGTGTTGGACCTCTAGTTAGAGGTGTTGAATCTGTAACAGGTGTTGTTGAATAGGTATGGTGTAGCACAGGATCTCCATAATCATAGCAAGATCTCAAAGTGGGAAGATAATGTGAAAACTAGGAGGAATGTTATAGCCACCCTAACTTATAGATCTCTAAATACTAGATGAATCGGAACCACCCACTGAAGTAGTGGTGGAGCCAAGATTTTCTGTAAGAGGATTTAAAATTTTAAAAAGAAGACACACGAACTAATCGAAGGGAGCTCGACATCTATTATATGTACATAAAAAATTATTTTTACCATATATAAATAGTATACTTTTTCACTGAAAGAGGTTCAGGATGAACCCCCCAGTATGTATGTGGCTTTGCCACTACTCTGAAGATGGCAATGAAGAATACACTAGACCTTGATGCTGGGATAAACTATCACCCCAATGGAATTCTCTACCTCCCAAAGAAGTGCCAGAATAATAACCAAAATCTTGGGTCCTCTTAAGGTCCCCAAACTTCTCTTGAACCATCCACTCCGCCTCCTTGGCAGTCTCATAATAGTGTGGAAGGAGGCTCTCTGATGAGCTCACCTGAACACATAGGATTTGTCCCATCATAATTCTACAGACTCACTTTGCCTCTATAGGAATCAAGGATATAGCGTGGTGCGATAACAACTAAAATCGAGCCTCATACTCTGCAACGGTCATACCACCCTTAGTCAAACTCTTAAATCTCATTCGGCTCTCCTCCCAAACACTCCAAGGAATGAATTAATCCTAAAAATCCTTTGAGAATACACCTCAATCTACGAGAGGTGATTTAACTGGCCTAGACCTCATATATGTCCTCCACACTCTATACCAATACCTCTAATCTAAAGAATAACAAATCTAACACCCTGAAGATCAACTAGGTCAATGTACACCAACATCTCGCAGCATAAACTCAAGAACTTGTAAGATTCCTCACCCTTACCATCTTAAAACTAAGGTGGTTACATCATTTGAAACTATTCATAGCTTTGTTGATCATCAACTGCAAGTACTGGCTCAGGAGCAATCTGTACCTATGTAGGAACAAATGGTGGTTGGCCCACCTAAGCATGAATAGTAGATCCCTTAATAGGAGCATATCCATTTGCCCAGGTCTGTGAACCTCCTGGGTGCCTATGGCACTACCAGTTTATGCCATGCCCTGAAGCCCATCCAACACCCTCAGCAAAGTATCCTATAATAATGGTATAGTTGCATACTCAGGAGGAAGTGGATCATATCTAATCTCAGGCTCAAGCTCAGGGTAGATACCCCTCTCATAACTATGGGTTGGTGTTGCTCCTCTACCTCAGCCTCCAACTCTGCCCATAGCCCTACCCTAAACTGGGGCCTCAGTAATAGTCTTTGGGGGGGCTCTCCCCTATCAAAAATTGATTATCTAGGCCTAGCTATTTATCAAAAGAACACGCAACACTCAGCACTAACTCAAGAATCCATGCACTACTGAATTGAAAAAAGTAGAGGAGTTTCCGAATAATATCCATATACTCACAAAGATATGCAACGGACGTCTTCGTGTTGATACGTAAGGCTCTATTTAACTGGGCTTCTAGACATGTGAGACCTATGAACCTAGGGCTCTAATACCAAGTTTTCACGACCTAAAATCATATGTGATGGCACTTGAATTTACCCATCAAAACTAGTCATCTTATAAAGGTCAGAACAAAGTAATATAAGATCATGTGAAAGCTAAAATGATAAAACATTAAGAATAACAAAGATATAAAGTATAAGGGGCCATAAATCCAAACTAAAACCATCCCAGAATTGGTTGTCACATGGTATAAGCCTCTAATACATCAAAATAAAAAAGAAATCATACAAGTCATAATAGTCTTTCTCTCTCAAATAGAACAAAACTAATCAAAGATATCTGACAGTCTTGAGAGTATGTTGGAGAAACAAGTAACTACCTCTCAACTATCAAAAGCTCGGTCCAAAAAGAGGAAGAAGATAGCAAGATTTTTTATCACAACCTACACACATTTGTACAAAAACAAGATTGAGTACCAAAGTACCTAAGAAAATAGCCTAATCACAAGTAGAGAACAAAGAACTAAGCACTTCTTTCATCCCAATCACATACCTCTAGACAACAAACTTGCGTGCAGGAAAGGCCACCATACACAATATAGATAATATAAACAATTACAGTCTCATATCATAGTATCCCAATAGTCCAATCTGTATAATATACAAGTCTCAAGTCATTCAATATATATCACAACACCTCAATAGTTCAATCTCGCCAATATACAAAATTCAAATCATTCAATATATCACACTTAGTACATTTATTAACTTTAAATTAAGGAATGATGTGGAATGGAATGTTATGAAATACAGCCAACATAATGCAAATGTCAAGTAGTCGTGATGCATATATGTCCTACGATACACATCCATTAATATAATCAGACCAAAACTCAAGGGGGCCACATATGATTCATGTATCCCTCGAAATTATTTTTCTTTAGTATTTATTTTTATATCTAGCCAGAACCATTTTTCTTCAACTTTTCAGTTCTTTTATTTTATTTTTTCTTGCCGAAACTATTTTTCTTTGATTTTTCTTTCTCTTTTTTAGCTAGAATCATTTTTCTTTGGCTTTTCATCATCAATGGGACATCAAGAAAATATATATCATCAACACAATGATCACTTTCACAAGTATAAGAATATGCAAGATGTCCACATAAAATATTTGTTCAATAATCAACAATCATTCTCATTGTTCTTTCATACTTGTGTCATTATCAAGACATTACATAATAATTACATCATATAATAACTCAAGTTTTTCAATAACTTCTTTGTCATCATAACTTAGTACTATTCATCATTGAGACCACATTTCACAAGCATTTAGTTCAACAATTTCTCAACATATTCCTAAAGGTGAATAGTTCACATAAAGTACATTAATAAATAAATCCTTGTAACATGAATCAAAGTTCAACAATTAGGTCAACATGAACATTTTTGCATTCTCATCAATTGGCATTACAAGTTCAATTCACAATATAAACTCATAAGTCGTAATCAATAACAAATAGGTATCAATTCATGAATCAAATCATTTAAGCCATTACCTCAGCATCCCCATTATCCAATCATATCCGCTAGAATAATTCACTAATTCCCTAATGTTCACATAGAAAGGAAATACCAAGTTTAACTAAACCTAATAGGATTTAAAATTCATTTGTCTAAAATAAACCAATCAATCACTCCAATGACAATGTCTTCCACTTCCAAATCAAATCCAAAGGATCACAACTATTCAAAAAGAAATTCACAATCACAATTCGATACTAACAACACCAAAATCAAGCAATTCAGAGAAAAAGGAAAAATTGCCAATTCACTATCGGTAATTAATATCAAAATCTAGAAATATTTCCCTCATGATCAGGAAATCATCGATGGAAATCAATTCGAAAATGGAATTGAAATTAGTTCATAATCATCAATTTCATGAAAAACTCAAGTTCATGAAAAATCTCTAATTTTCTCAGTTCAATACACCAAATTTGATGTTAAAATCAAGGGATAATTAATGAATAATGAAGAAGGAAGAGAAAATACCTTTTTAGTAAAAAGCCTTCAAAAAATCAAGCAAAAGTCATCCAAACCGAGCTCTTAAAGTTTAAAAATGGTGGAAATGTTCCAAAAGGATAATCAGGGGTTTGAAAACCCTTTCTGATGTCTCTATAGCGACACCTGCAAAATCGACAGGCATTGCTATAGTGACGCCTGAAATCTATAGAGGCTTTGCTATAGTGAAGCATAGCAAGGTCGCTTCAACAACCAGGCCTTCACTTAAGCTAGGTTTGCAACACCAAATCACAGCAATCTTTTCAACAATTTCAAAAAGACTCAAAATTAACCCTCAAGATTCATTCAGACCCTCATATACACAAATCATATATGCAATCCTACTAAATTCAATATTTTGGACTCACTAGAATCATCAAAAATTGAATTTGAGGTCTCTTTGACCCAAAACCCGATTAGATATCTTAAATCTAACTTAGACCACTTGAAACACCAAAATACTTACAAAGCACTAAAAAATTAAGGCAAAGTTATTTCTAGCACTAAAATCCCCTTCTGAGACCATTTGAACCATCAAAAAATCAATTCGATCACCAGAACTCAAAACGTTGATGTAAGTCAAACCAAACACTAACTTTAACTAAATTTCTAACTCCAAACCTAAAATCCATGTAAAAACTCTGAATATAATTCTGATAACTTTTCTAGGTGAATTTCCATATTTCAAAACTGATAGAATCAATAAAATTTTATTCTCAGACTCGAATCTCCGAATGATTCAAAATTTTAAAATTAGGAATTCAAACCTCAAAAATATAATCTTTAGCAAAAATTCCAACTTTTATTAAAAAACTCTCAAAAACCAACTTTTAAAATCAATCAAGCGTGACTCAGGACCACTGTTGGGAGGGGCAACATAGTAATTATATTAGAAAACAAAATGACCTTCAGGGTCATTACAACAACTATATAACCAAACCCTCAATATACAGAATCATCTCATAGTCAACAAGGGTCTGTCTAGAAAACCATTATAAGGCCTCGTATGTTAAAAGGGTTGAAAATAGGAAAGAAGTGTAGAAAATGATTTTGGTGTAAGATAGTATGAGCTCATCTATGGCTCGAGGTTAGATCATAAGTCGTAGACAGGCCTTACAAATGGGTCAGGCCTTAGTGAAATACTGAAGATTGGGGTGAATGTACGAAAGGGTGTTTATTACCCATCAAAAGATCTATGGGTCATAGACATAGACTCAAAGACTGGAGGGTTAAGTTGAGCTTCTAAAGTTTGGAAAGGTGTCACCAAGTTAAATCCCTATATGGATTGTGGTTCATTTTACGAGTCATAAAGTAGGCTCGTGGTTCGAGTCCTAAGAGGGTGAAAATTTATAAGTATGAGGTAGTTCTACAAGGGGGTCTTTATAACCCGTAGAATGAATGACGAATCATAATAAGGGTTTGTGGATTGGAGTTCAAAGATGAATATAAGGGGCTCAAGGTGTCACCAGACGAAATCCCTTACCTAAGAGCAATAGAACAATCTGACTCATGAGATTAAGCCCATAGATGAGACTCCATAGTTTTAATGAAGGGAAGATTTGATCTTCCCCGTGCCCTAAGCTCAATACTATGGCGTTTCATACCTATTTTCACCCATAGCAGCCCCCAACTAACACATTTCACTCTGATTCACTCCTAATCCTAATTCCTCCCAAACTTTATCCTAAGGCATTCAACCCTAAGGTTTAAGAAGGGAAAAGGCTAGGGTTTCAAGGTTTTTTCCTCAATCCCAAGTTTTTCTCTTAGGCCTCTAATCAAGGTATATGGATTTTGATTTGTGGGTTTCTTTAACCCGCAAAGCTCAAGTATTTTATTATTCTACCTAGTTTCAAGCTATGAAATCATTATAAGTTTTATGACTTCTCTTTAAATGCTGATATTATGATGCATTTACAGTTGTACAAGTTATATTGGTATAATGTTATGATATGTTATGAAAGCTTTGATGATTTACAAAATGTTCTCATGATTCACTACCTAGGATTTTGAATGTTATGGTGGGTTATTTTCATAAATGACTTTAAATGATGGGATTTATGAAGATTATAAATATTCCTATTGCATTATATGTTTTAGAACTTACCCACTATGTTTTATGCTATGTTCAAATGAAGCAAGTTATGAAAGATAAGGGTATTAATTAGATATTTATGAAAGTTTATGAAAATTATAAAGTATTTAAGAATCCCTTTTGAGAAGTTATAAAAGATGGTGAAAGAACAATTCTTATCAAAAATAGATCCGCTTATGATAAGGACAACTCTCACTTGAATAGATTCTTAATATTAATGATTAACTCCTATTATGATAAAGTTATGTTTCAAGGATGAAAGTTATTTGCATATGATCATATTATAAATATTCCATGGGACTTGACTTAGCACCGAGAAGGCTGGAAGTGAGGTGAGGTCAGTTGGGCATTAAGGTTATCTACCTAAGAAAATCCTACTAGCAACCTCTTTTCTAAAACTATGTTTCCATAATAGGATCCCTTGTAGGCTAAAGCTAGTAGATCCATAACAGAAAAAGTTAAAGTTAAAGAAATGCGAGCATAATTTGATGGAGTTCTACTTAGCATGTAGTCTCCCCGAGTCAACTAGGGGGTTATGTTAGATTCCATATAGTAGCTCACATAGTCTTATATATCGGTTATGGGCGCATCCTACATATGTATGCATATGATTATTTGAGATGGCTTCCACCATGTTATAATGATGCATTGATCATTCATCATCTCTTGAGCTCTATTTCTTGCTATGATTTATGCATATTAGTTACTATGATATTATGAATCCCATGTTGCATTGCATCTCACATGCATAGTATATTCAAAGTACTAACGCATACTTTTGCCTACATGATATCACCATGTAGGGAACGGTGCTCCTCCTCCTTCTCCGATACATGACTAGCTTGTGGACGTTCGAAGACAAGTTGATTGGTGAGTCCTCTAGCCCGAGGAAAACACCTTATTCCTTTGGAGCTTGATGTATTATGACTTTTAGACTATTTCATTATATTACTTTGCTACTTCTATTTGAGAGTGAACTAGGAACATGTATTAGGCCCCGCTAAGTATATTAGAGGTATTGTTAGACACTTAAGTTGAAGATTGAAGTTTTGTATTGATTCTATGTTTGATTCTTCCTTAGTTCTGTTTTTCTCCATTTAATTTTGCTTTTTTTTTATGTTCATTACCTATGAGATGCTTGATGAATTCTAAGAGGCTTAGGTGAGGTGCCTTCGAGTTCCTCATTCGTCGTGTTACGTCTAGACCCTACTTGGGTCGTGACAGCCACCTAGTAATTGGAATTGATGTAATTACTAGGATATTAATTATCTCTAATATTACACAACTTAGTAATTACTCTGAAATGTTTATTTGCCACAATGTAATTATAGTGTAATTATAAGTGTGCTGCTTGGTTGCAGAAGTGCAATTACAAGGTTATATTAAATTTTTAAAATAAAAATTAATTATCTAACATTAAAAATTTATAATGAACAAATAAGAATATTTATAAATAATATTAAATATTTAAGATATATATTACTACGTAAGAAGTGGGAATAAGCACACAATTTAGCGTCAACACGGTTGCTTAAGTTGTGTGCTTCCCATAAAATTAACAAATGGCCTACTTGGCTTAATAATTGGAGCATGCTTTTGCATGCTAGACGTTTGTGGTTCGAACCTCAACAGCAAAGCAACTTCCATTTTTCTTGCTTTTACATACCAATAGAACCTCAACAGCAACTTCCATTTACCAACAGAACTAGAAAAAATTTGTTTGACTCTCAAAATTTTGTATGTGCAACATAAATTGGAACAAAATAAGTAACACATATTATTTAAAATTAACATAAAATATAGTATAAATCGCAATAATTACTAACTTAAATTCAACTTAAATTTCTTTAAAAATATTTTTTTTTTAAACTATCAGTGTCACATAAATTGAGACAAAAAATAACATATGTGGGATCATGCCTAATTAATTGTTCAACAAATTGTTACTATTTAATTTGACAAAAAATTTAATAAAATTATAAATTTGTGGTCTTATACTATATGCCGAAATATTTGACTTAAGTATATCAAAAGTATTTTCTGATTTTATGGTAACATGTTATGTGGAAAGTTAAATCTTAAAATTTACCAAAATAAGTGGGAAAGAGACATTCTTTTTTAGATGAACTAACAAAAAGGACAAACAAATTATATTTATTGGGCCCGGGCAACACCCGGGCTACCTTTTGAAAATATATTAATTAGTAAACATATGTTGTTAACTAATATTATAAAGAAAAATCAATTTATATTTTTTAAATTAATCATAAAAATTAAAAATACAAGATTTATATGAACATCATTAAATGAATGTTTGACAAAAATATTAATTATTATAAATATAAAGTCATACTAAAATTATTAAAATATTTGACAAGAAGATAATCAATCAAATCTAACTAAAAAATAAATGGCTTGTAATGTGAAATATTAAGTCAATACTACTAAAATATATAATTAAAAAGATAACATAAGTTCTAAATGTAAAATAATAAATTTAACATAATACTCTTATGTCAAATTTCAACATAACACACATAATTATGATTTAAAAGAAAACGTATAAGTTTATAACTTTATTCAACAATGAACTCAACTTTAATTTAAAAATTAGAATACTAATAAAATCATGCTAATGTGAAAATAAACATAGAAAAAGATAAGATGAAAATTGTAAGGAATCTCATGAAGTAAAGGTTGAAAATGAGAAGGAAAATGAAAAATAAATATTATAAATTATAAATATTAAAAAATATTAGAATAATAAAAATAAAAAGAATTTAAAATAATAAAAATAAATTTAAAAAATAAAAATAGAAATAAAAGAAAGAAAGAAATTAAAAAGTAACCAGCATGTAATTGCGAGCAATTCACAGTATTCCCCTATAAATTGGATAGTGTAATTACACCCTACCAATTACCCAATTATATGTTGACCAAATAATTACTTGTTGACCAATTAATTACCTGTCCAACGAAACAGATTAGACAGCATAATTACACCAAATCTAATTACCATAATGACTTTCCAAACGAGCCCTAAGGATAGTAACCATCAAATCAATCATATCAATAAAAATCAAGGAATCATCTAATAATTTATTGCATCAAGAACTTTACACTTTACACTTCATTTTATTAATCTACATGTAAGTTTTTTCTTATGTATCCTTCCTTTTAATAAGGTTTTTAATTATTTTATATTTTTTTGGAGAATAATTTAGAAATAATCAACAAGATAAAAGTGAAATGACTCTTTAATTTATGTTCGTAGATATTTTTCTTAAAGTGTAATAATATCTAAGTATGTCAATGACACGGTTCGATCGGTTATTTTATAAGAATTACATCATTTTAACTTTTCGGATATTTCATACTAATTAATAACCAAAATTAAATTATTAAAATCATATTGATTTTTTTTGTATTGATACGGTTTGGTCAATTTTTGATTGTCTATTACTTTTAAAGTATCACCTCAAAAACGTCATTATTCAAATAATTCTTCCACAAATGTGTTCTTGAAGAAGCACTTGAATTCTTCACCGAGAAGTCGGCAATATAAAACCTTGTTGCCATATTATTTGATCTAAAACTTTTATTTTTAATTTGATTAATTAAAGGTTAACTAAAGAGCAAAAACGCAAAGTAGTTGAAGTACCGTCAAAATACGGTACTTTTGCTTTAAACTTGAAAATTTGTTTGTTCTCTAGCGCATATTAGTAGATTTGATTTGCATTTTGTATTGTTTTTACAGGATTCAGAGAGTTTGTGAGGAGATTGCAGCTTTTGCGGCAAAAGGGCCTTTTACGAGCCCATTTACAATCTGTGGTTTGATCCACAAGTCGTAGTTGGTACTCATGGTTGAGATGCAGAGAAACTGAAATTGTTGAAGTTGGAACCATGAAGAACATCATGGGTCATAGTCCAGTCTACGACCCGTGGAACAGATCGTGGAAAGGAAAGTAGAAAAGTCAAGAATCCAGTTCACGAAGAAAATCGCGACCCATGTTCCAAATTATGAGTCATGGAAGGTGATTCCTAAAAAGGCCCAGAGTTTTAGAGAAGGCAATCTATGATCCCAGACCAGGAGTCGTATTCTCATTTACGGATCATACATTGCCTCGTGATCCAGCCCAAATCTAATTTTGCTTATTTGTTTTGGATTTGGTTTTCTAAGTCTATAAATAGGAATGTTAATTATTTTTGGACGAGCGACACAAATTATTATTAGTTTGTTAGTTTATGCTTTGATTTTTAAGACAACAACACTTTTGTGCATACTTTTGGATTTTCGTGTTGCGAATCAAGTGAAGATTTTGAATTTTTATTTTTTAATTCTTCATTGTAAGTTCTTAATCATGCAAACATCAATCATGATCACATCTAATACAACAAAACTAAATCCACAACAAGAATTGTGGGAACCATGAATAACTAACAAAATAAAAATCGCATAATTGGTTATTCTTAAAAAGTGTGCATGCATATACTGTTTATCTCTTCATTTTAATTAGTTTTTAATGGTGAACAATGTTAGAACTCGTCTTATTCTTACTCGTCAGCCCAAGGGGCCAACAAATGAGAAAAGGGATAAATAAAAGAGATTTGATGTAATTACACTCATTTAATTAGCTTGAAAGGCCCAAGGGATAGCTAAATCTTGGACTACGGTAAGGGTTAGTAATACATACACCCGTAGATGGCGCAAGTTGCATGGTGTAATTTATCTATTTGTTGGCCCAAGGACTTAGGTGAACATAACTTATCAGTTTTGTATGTTACTCACTATAAAAGGTTACAATTATGAGATTACACTGTGTTAGGAATTTATGAGGAACACAATACCCTAGGTATCTTCTCTCACTAGTTTTGTAATACTTCCATCACTATTTGACATTAGCATAGGTTTTATTCACTATTTTCTTTAAATAATAAACCTCCCTTATTGAAATAAGATGATTAATCACTCAATATTGCTTTGACTATTTCAAGTCTAGTCCATATTCCTATTGGGATCGACCCTAACCATTCTTAGGTTCTATATTTTACAGCGACCGCTTACGCTTCAATTGGGAGGTGTAATTTGGGCGTGATCAAATTTTAGTGTTGTTGATGGGGAATACGGCTTTTAGATTGGTTTAGTTAGAGTAATTACAAATTAATCCTTATTTTTGCATTTTACATATTTTTGTTATTTTTAGTTTCTTTTTTCAGCTTACAGCCCAATACACGCAGTCGAGTCAATTCCTTGATACCATACGATCCTGAGCTACAAATAACGCTAAGAAGAATGGCCCAAGACAATGTGAATAACACAACAGATGAAGTAATTGACTTGCTCCAGATACAAGAGCAAAAGCTGCATCTAAACCTAATCTTAAATGAGCAAAACCCACCACCTCCACAAGTGGTGGACCATCAGCCATTGCAAAGAGATAAGGTTGGCGTGTGTAATAATAGTGGTCTTGATCCAACTGCGGTGGATGTTACAGTAGCCCTCGTGTTACTTCCACTCCCGCCAAATACCAAGTTCATCATATCGAGTAGGTTATTACAGATGCTACAACATAGTAGGTTATTTTTGGGCTTACCATCTGAGGATCCACATAACCATCTTAATAATATGTTACTCGTCTACATGAGTATGATTAGAAATCAAAATTTATCCATGGATGTCGTTGGGCTTTGCATTTTCTCGTTATCTCTTACTGGAGAAGCAACGGTATGATTATCTAAGTTGTCATGCCCTGGGAGGGTACCCTAAACGTTACCAACACTTAGAGACTATTTCTAGTCCCCAAGCGAACCATTTGGCCTCATCACATTCATTCAATCATAGTTTAACATATCAGCAGAATACTAAAGATGAAAAAGGTGGACATTCTCAATATATAAAGGTCATAGACCAATAATCAAACTTCAATTCACTAACATAAAAATAGTTTTAAAGGAAATCAGTCAAGAGATAAAGATCTCATCATTTTCTAGTATATGAAGCCTCTAACTCTACTATCTAGATGGTGTCAATGACAAATTCATGGCTACCTCAAATCAAATAAAAGAACACCTAAACTCTAGTAGCTAGATGATAGTAATATGGAAATCATCTGAAAGCAAGGAGGTCTCACCAATCAGTTGAATGCGAATAGATCCTCAACGATGCGCATGTTGATGATCCCTAACACCTATCTTTGCATCATAAAATGATGCAGTCCAAATGGACATTAGTATGTGGAAAGTACGAGTATGTGAAATGGTTGAATGAAACAGATATCAAGGTAGAATACTATCAACTCAGATAACTCAAATCAAGAGATAAAGAACTCAATCAAGAATGTCAAATGTCTATATAAAGCAAGAATAAAGAGTAGACAATGACCCATCAATACCAATCCAGTTCAATCCAATCAAATCAACTCAGAGTACTTTCAATATAGAATTTTTTATGGGAGTTTTTCTTATCCGACAATAATAACTTATGATCCAGTGATCATACAACAATATTGTTGATGTTTTCACAACTGTCCATACGTTGTCAGGGTAAGAACAACTAGAATCCATCATGGATCCAGACAATTGAACAAGTCCTCTATTATTTCAGGGACTGATCAGCTCAAAAGGAAACATCCAACTTAGTGGTTCTATCCTCACCTATGCTTAGCGACGTAGTTAATGAGTCGAGTTAGATTTATTCTTGCTCAATTTGATGTTCGATACTCCTCCCAAGACTCAATGCTCATAAACAATCAAACGCAATCAATCTGATTAGTGAGACTCATAAGAGCTCATATCAATCTATCAAATCAAATCAGTTCTCAAACATATCTTCCAATAATTTGACCAATCAATCTTATCGACCTTTCAAGAATGAATTTGACAATCAAGTAGGAGGACTATCAATTAGAATAATCTTTAGAGTTCAATCAAGAAGACTCTTAGGACAATCAAGCTCTATCAACATCATCACCATATAAGGAAAGTTTAGATTAATCATTAAGGGGACTATCAGTTTGGACCAATCGTTTGAGTTCAATTATGAAGACTCTCAGGATTATCAAGTTCTATCAACCTATCATTATGCTCGCATCATAATCATGTTGTCAAGGCTATAGACTCAATCACTAGGTTCATTCATACAATCTTTTATGAAATAACATATAAAGTTTATGAAATAACTCATGAAAAGTATTTAATCAATAAAACAAAATTTATGATGATCATCAACAATTGAAAATACATAGAATATGCATAATTTTTCAAGGAGACATTCAAGAAAACATGCATAAGGACTCAATACTTTTATCTATCAATCTATCTCAATCAAGGGGCACATAGAAGAAAATTTTCATGCTTTAGATTGTCCTTACATACCTGGAAGAGATAAATCTCTTGAAAGAACCTTTGGTTTTTACTTGAAGATGAAGAACCCTACCCTCTTCTTTGGGAGAACCTTGAACGTCGAAATCTAATATTTTTCAAGGGTTTGTGTTAATGAGACGTTATTAGGCTATATAATAGGTTTAGAAAAGTTAATTAAGGGTAAAAGGTTGAAAATAACCTTTGGGGAAAGTCAAATAATCATCAAAATTGAAAAAATGACCTTTTGATGAGTTTCGACTGCCAAACGACGGTCTAGGGGTCCCATCGCGAAACCATTTAGTGGTACACCGAATGGGACCTTGGGTCGCTCTTTTTGACAGATTCTAAGCTTTCTTAAAGCGTTTTGGCAATCTAAATCAGGGGATCACCACATTATTCGGCGGATTGCCAAAATTTTCAAATTTGGTAGGCTTTAGTAAAACGGTCATAACGCTTTACTTCGAACTCTGATTAAGACAAAATTAGATGTATTGAAAAGACTATTCAATTATCTACAATTTGATAGAGTCACCTAACTCATTATGTGTTGAGAGATATGACTATTTGAAGTTGACCCTTCTATAAACTCATACTGAAACTTAGTCGATTGAAATGTTTTGAACTTATCTTGACCTTGGGTATCCCTTATGACCTCAAACCATAGAAATCACTCTTAAAATACTTAGGAAAAAACCTTAACATACATCCACAACCTTGAAGTTATTGGATCACCCAATTTCATAGAATTCCATATCGGAACTCAATTGGTAAAGAAGATTTTATCTAAACTTTATGTTAAAGGATTTTTGCGACCCTTATTCATCTCAAATTTATCATCCAACTATAGAATAGGATTTAATACCTATTTTTAAGATTAGAATCACTCTATATGATCTTACACGCATAAGAGAGAAGTTTGGATCTTAGCTTAGGAATTTCCAGGGTATTACATAAGTTTTCATTCAATTCTATATCTACATGGGAAGAAATGCAAAAGGCCTTTTTGGAGAAGTACATCCCTATGTCGAAGAAGTTGAAGTTCAATACCAACAGACACCTAGAGAGTCTATTAGTGCAACATGGGAGTGATTCATTAAGTATTTGAGGAGTGTTCTAGACCATAAGGTCATAGATGATTCCTTAGTGGAGATCTCCTATGGATCACTAGATGATAATAGCAAAGCAATCATCGACACTATAATTGGAGGTTCATTCATGAATTATACTTTTGTTGAGGTAGCCCAGAGACTTGAGAAAGTATCCAAGACAAACCTGGGGTAGGAGAGACACAAAAACAACAAAGAGTTCTTTCTCGGTTAGCATAAATCCAAAGCAAGAAAAGATTAACCATGAGGTGTTATAAGAGATGGCTCGGATTAGTATTAATGTTGGGCTATTGATGAAGAAAAATCAAGAATAAGTTAATGCAATAAGTAAGCAAACAAGAGCACCAATCTATGATAACTTCTGTTATGAGGAGGACGCATGTTGTGTGAATGATCAGACAGGACGTTTATGGACCAACATCCAAGGATCTAATCAGGATTATTGGCACCAAGGTCAAAGAAACCAAGGTTGAAACTTTAACAAAGACAATGCCTACTGAGACAACAACAACCAATTAGGATACTACAATAGGATCAAGGCTCAAGACAAAGATGGTGATTGGGCACGCAGAGATGGGTATCACAAAGAACAAAATAAAGCATATGTACCACCTACAAGTTGTGACTTTAGAGTTGGTAGTTCAAGAATTGTAGAGATGTTTGGAAAGTTACTCAAATATGGCTGATGGACAAGATGAGACCTTGAATGAGGTGAAAGCAGATATACCAGGGATCAACTAGAAGATTGAGTCATATGTTATTGCTATCAAACAGTTGGAGTAGCAATTTAGTCTGATGTTGACACAGCTGAACCAATGTCAAAATGGAACGTTGTCAAGCAACATGGTGTAAAATCTAAAGAATATGGACATTGCATGACAGTGATGATATGGGGTGGTAAGTAGACTATTGACCCACCAATGCCAATTATGATAGATGATGAGGTCGGAGATAGTGAAAGTGCAGCACAACCTGGGACTGGAAATGGGCAGGCCAAAGATAATGAAGGGAATGATGTAGTTATAACAAAGAAGTTGAAACCTATACCAAGGCCTCCACCAGCTTTCCCTCAAATACTAAATAAAAAGAATGAGTAAGGGAAGTTTCAGAACTTTATCTCTATGTTGAAGTAGTTGTCCATTAATCTTCCTATTATAAATGTACTGGAGTAGATGCTTGGGTATGCAAAGTTTATGAAGGATCTAGTCATAAAAAAAAAGGATGATGAGTTAAGAGCTTGTTCATGACCTTCACAACTGTGGAGCCATTTCAACTAGATCACTTATGCAAAAGAAAAAAGACCCTGGAGCATTTACCATTCCTTGCACTATTGGAGTTTTTAATTTTGTAAAGGCATTATTTGATTTGGGAGCGAACATCAATCTAATACCTTTTGCAGTGTACAAGTAGTTGGGCTTGGGAGCCCTCACTCTGACGAGAATGTTATTGTTGAAGCCTGCATGGATACTCCATGATGTTCTTGTTCAAATTGAAAATTTTATATTCCCTGTATATTTTGTTATTATTGAATGTGAGGTAGATTTTGATGTTCCAATTATTTTGGGAAGACTATTCCTAGTCACTAGAAGAGCTCTAGTGGATATGGATTTGGTCAACTCAAGTTTAGATTGAATGATGAGGAGGTCATCTTCAAAGTTTTTCAATCTATAAAGTGACCTTATGATATAAAAGTTGTCTCTGTGATGGAGAGTATTGATGAAGTGCAACCAGTAGTACCCATAGAAGAGAGGTTGGGTGTTGAAGTATTTAAGACAGTTTTGATGAATTTTTAAAGTGATGACATTCTAGACTATGATGAGATAGTTAATGACTTCAAGAACAACGGTATTGTAGACACCACTCAAACTTGATTTGGATTTGAATATTTGTAAAACTCTACCCACAAGACCATCCATTGAAGATCCACTAATGTTAGAGTTGAAGTCACTTCTAGCCCACTTGAGGTATGTATTTTTGGGACCTAACAATACTTCACCTGTAATTATTGCAGCAAACCTTAATGGTGGACGGGTAGAGGCAATGGTTTCGATCCTTAAGCGGTTCAAATGGGAAATTACATGGATGATTGTAAATATTATTGGAATTTCCCTAGACATCTGTACTCACAAAATTTAGCTGGTCAAAAGATTACAAGTTGAGTATTGAGTATTAGAGACGTCTCAACGCACCAATGCAAGAGATAGTACGCAAACAGATTATTGAGTGGTTAGATGTGGGTGTGATATATTTGATTGTTGACAGCGAATGGGTGAGTCTTGTCGAGTATGTTCCAAAGAAAGGAGGTATCACTGTGGTCCCTAATGCAAGTAATGAGTTGATCCCCATGATACTAGTCACAGGCTGGAGGATTTGCACGGACTATCATAAGCTCAATAATTCTACAAAAAAAGATCACTTCCTTATGTCATTCATGGCCAGATGCTTAATAGATTGGCAGGCAAAGGTTGGTATTATTTTCTTGATGGTTACACAGACTATAATCAGATTTCTATCACAATGGAGGATCAAGAGAAGATTATATTTACATGTCCTTATGACACCTTCACATTTGAGATGATTTCCTTTGGATTTTGTAATGCACCAGCCACGTTCCAAAGATGCATGATGTATATATTTTCTTATATGGTGGAGGATACTATTGAAGTGTTTATGAATAATTTTAGTATGGTTGGACATGCATTTGATGATTGTTTGAAGCACTTACATGATGTGTTGAAGAGGTGTGAAGAGTGTCACCTTGTTCAAAATTAGGAGAAGTGATATTTTATAGTGAAAGAAGGTATAGTGCTAGGTCACCAAATCTCCATCTAGTGTATTGAAGTAGATAAAGTGAAGGTTGAGGTAATTGAGAAGCTCCCTCCACCTATCTCTATCAAAGGTGTGAGGAGTTTCTTAGTACATGCAGGCTTCTATCGAAGGTTCATTAAAGATTTCTCAAAGATTTTACACCCATTATGAAAATTTCTTGAAAAGGATTCGAAGTTTGTATTTGATGAAGCATGTCTCAAAGCGTTCAAAGGGTAGAAGCAGAGGTTAATATCTACACCTATTATTGTTGCACCAGATTGGACTCAGCCCTTTGAAATCATGTGCGATGCAAGTAGGGTTGCACTTGGTGTGGTACTGAGTCAGTGAAAAGAGAAGATTCTATATCCCATCTTCTATGCCAATAAATCCCTCAATACAATACAGAAGAATTATACTGTCACTAAGAAGGAATTACCTGCAGTGGTGTTCGCATTCGAGAAATTCAGATCTTATCTGTTAGGAACCAAAGTCATTATACATACTAACCATTCAACATTAAGATACATGAAGTCAATGAAGAATGTGAAACCAAGGTTGATTCGACGGGTGCTACTTCTTCAAGAGTTTGATTTTGAGTCTATTGATATAAAAAGAATAGAGAACCAAGTTGCAAATCACCTATTCAGACTTAAATATGATGTTATGGAAAAGTTTGAAGATGGGTTGGAGATTGATGATTCGTTCCCTGATGAGAGAGTATTGATTGCATCACATGACTTGATTGTGTGCTTTGCAGATTATGATAATTACTCTGTCAATGATGTGGTACCACTTGATATGGCTTCCCACCAGCGTCAAAAGTTTATGTCTTACATGAGAAAGTTCTTTTGGGATGAGCCACACTTATTTCGTGTTTGTGCAAATGGCATTATTTGTCGCTACATTTCAGAAATAGAGATGATAAGCATAGCTGAGGCTTTTCATTTATCACTTGTTGGCGGGTATCATAGTGGCCTCTGGACAATTCACAAAATCTTGTAGTATGGTTATTATTGGCCTACCATTCACCAAGATACCCACGACTATACTGAAGCATGTAATAAGTTCCAAAGAGAAGGTGGGATTTCTTGTAAGCATTAGCTCCCTCTTAACTCTATCATGGTGGAGTTGTTTGATGTATGGGGTATAGATTTTATGGGGTCATTTATTAGTTTGAATGGAAATAGGTATATCTTGATTGTTGGGGATTATGTTTCGAAGAAAGTGGAAATGGCTACACTACCCAACAGTGAAGGTAAAACTGTCACAACATTTCTCAAGAGGAGCATCTTCTCAAGGTTTGGCACTCCTCAAGGAATTATAAACGATAGAGGTTCCTATTTTTGTAACAGGTTATTTTGAGCTCTGCTAGAAAAGTATGAAGTGAGACATATTGTTGCAACTCCCTATCATCCCCAAATAAGTGAGAAAGTTGAGGAGTTCAATTGGGAGATCAAGCAAATTATCTCAAAGACAGAGAATGCAAATCAGACGGAATGGTCGAGAAAGCTAGATGATGCATTGTGGGCATACCAGACTGCATTCAAAATTCCCATAGGTATTCCCTTACCAACTTGTCTTTGGGAAATCTTGCCACTTACTTGTAAAGCATGAGAACAAAGCAATGTGGGCGCTCAAGAAGCTCAATGTGGGCGCTCAAGAAGCTCAATTTGGACTAGAATGATGCTGCAAATTTGAGGTTGAGTAAACTCAACAAACTTGATGAATTTCGGTTGAGGGCATATAAGAGCTTAAGATTATACAAGCAGAGAATGAAGTTGTATCATGATCATTGAATTTAGCACCATAAGTTTGCACCAGGAGACTTGGTTCTATTGTTCAATTCCAAATTAAGGTTGTTTCCTGGCAGACTCAAGTCAATGTGGTTGGGCCTTTACAAGGTTACACATGTTTTCCACCACGAAGTCGCTGAGTTGGAGGCAAATGGCAATTCACGATTCAAAGTCAATAGCCAAAGGATCAAATCATACTTTTGGAATGCTAAAGAGTATAAGACAGTTAAGGTTTGGCCACTTGGTGAAGTCTGAGTAATCAAGTAGCCTACGTTGTGTCGTGATATTAAACCAGGCATTGATTGGGAGGCAACCCAAGATTGACCTTTTATTTTCTTGTAATTGTGTTTTGTTTCAGTCTTGGACTAGTTAGTTAGCTTAGTTTTTGCAAATATGTTTGTAATTTTCTTCTTATGGTCAAGAAAGTTAAAGGGCAATGATTTATTTTTATGAGACTATGCAAGATCAGGTTGAAAAATTAAACTTAAAAAGTGAGGGTTTATGAGTCAGTGTACGGGTCGTGGATCAAACCATGACTCGTAGACACTGCTCGTAAATCAAATTTCAGTAAGCAAAATTTTTTGCAGACAAATCTATGAACTAACTTTATTGCCCATGAAAACATCTACAGGTCGTGGATGAAGTTTATGAATCTCAGATAAGTTCTCAGAAATTTTCTAAGTGTTGAAAGCATCTACGAGTCCCATTTACGAACCGTAGTTTAAACTACAACCCATTATTAGGCTTCATAGATGCTAGTTTCTAAAAAAGTGGTAAGATCATACTACGAATCAGAACTACTAGCCGTAAAAGCATCTACGACCCATAATCGGGGTTTCATAGGATGAAACTACCAAAATTTACTCGACCTAAATTTTAAAAGGGATAAAAGGTAAAATTAAATTTACCCTTTCTTCATATTTCCCAAATGAAATTCCAACCAACTCCAAAATATCAATCACCCTCACACATTTTGTCGATGAAATTTTGGCCAAACAATACTATTCCGACCAATTTTCGGCTCACCTTGGACAATAACTCCTTTTTCAAGTCAAAATTGTTTAATCAAAACAACCCTACTAAGACTTTTTGGTGAGTTTTCTTGAATTCAAACTCAAAATCTAAACTAGGGTTAATGGTTATGATTGAATTTTGTGTTATTTTTATTTTCCTAATTGGTCACTGAAGATTGACACTAAAATTCACTATGACCTAATTGTTGGTTTGAATGTGTCACTGAATTGTCTTATAATGACTGATTAGGCATGAAATTGGCATAAATTTGAAGTGGTAGAATGAATATTCTTAAATCTTATTACTGCCATGGACGAATAACTGTTGGGATGAATGTAATTGTTGAAAATATCTGTGAAAATCATATATATACTTCGTGTGGGTTGGATTGAAAAATGATAAAATTGGACTGAAAATTGTTCAATTGATTTTGAATAATATATGTTGGGTATTTTAGACTGTGTTAGTATAATATTGGGCTTAAAATTGAACTGTGTTTGTCAAAATTGGTTGGGATTTGTTGGACTGAATTGTTAAAATCATCCGATATATATGTTGACTGTATTGAATGTTGGATAAAATTTTAATTGTATATGAATTAGAAATGGTTGGTCTTAGAATTTTCAGGCACTGCAAACCCAAAACCACAAGGGTCTTTTACGGTCCCTAGTTCAAACTACGGACCGTAATTGCCCCTCGTAGACAGGGTTTCAAAAACTTGAAATTTCTAAATCAATAGGATGAACATGCTTATGACTTGTAGTTTGATCTACGAGCCGTAAATAGGATTTGTAGTTTTCGATTCCTACAAGTACTCTGAAGGACCTGCAACCATGACTCGTAGCTTCAACTACGAGTCATAAATGCAATTCCAGTAAGTTATTTTTACTGTCATCCTATGCCATGATTGGCTTTTACGGACCATAGTTCTATCTACGACCCGTAAATAGCATTTCATACTTTCCTTGACAGTTCAATTTCTTGCAAAAAATTTTGTTTGTCTTCGACAGTTGTACTCACTAGGATTACCATGAAGATACGATGGCCCCAAAATTTGACGTCGCCAGACGAGCTAAGGCCATGGCACTCAGACAGAGACTACGGGACGAGCCCACAGAGTCAGAGCATAGTGGGTCCATAGAGGAGTTTGATATCTGTCCATATGAGGGTGTCAAGCCACGACAGAAATGGGCCCTGTCCCGTTAGATAGTCTCAACATAGACCCCGCTTACTACACCACCTCCTCTCCGGTCTGAGAAGGAAGGACCTTCAAAGAGAGAGCATACAATTCTTGAGTTTGGGCGAGGGGTCTCAGTTAGGCTCTACGGACTGTTCATGTTCAGGCTCTAAGGAGAGATCAGAGTTAGATAGCTCTGGCAAGTCTATCAAAGTCCCAATTCGTGTTAGGGATAACCCTGATATTGGTGTGTCAAGGGAATGTGTAAGATCTATTGTAATGACATGAGGTAGGACGATCGAGGCCAGAACACGAGGACATTTATTGAGAAGCCCCAGATAATGACTTCCAGACTAGATGTTGTACCTACAATTCAAGATTTATTTTCTCGGTACCATTTGGATTGGATGGTTGCACCATCGGGGAAATATTTCCCAGCCTTGTTTCAAGTGTTCGATGTATCATATGCCGCCACCGCTATTCAAAGCACCCAAAGAAGTCCAAGTCGATTGCCCAACCATGTCTCACTTGAACTTTGGTGAGAGACGTCTCTGTAGATCTTTTGGAGACAATAGTCCAACAGTTTTTATTTGTGTCGGACTACCAGTCTCAGGATTTCACTCCAGAGTTTGATTATTGGTTGATATTGGCATGAGATTGCGCAGTGATGAGGGACTTGACCCAAAGATCTGACTTACGCCACTGGGTAGTAGGGTATATTGTTGAGCGAGGCATGAATGCAGACTAGGTGTATGCCACAAGGCCTATTATCAAGGCCTTTCTTAGCTTCACGGCCAAATTCTGGTAGGCCATGGTCCATACGCGCATCTAGCCAACATAGGCAAATAATACCCTTACGCCAGATCACGCTGTATTGGTAGCCAGCATCATGTCTAGTTATGAGATTGACTTCGCCCGATATATTATCAAGGAGATTCATGAGCAGGCGTTTAGAAGGTTGATCGCCATTTCCTTTCCCTTCCTGATTCATAGGCTATGTATTGACGCAGAGATGGAGATCATTTTGACTGTCGACCTCATGATCGACGTGCAGAGGACTCAGAATATCATCCTAATAAGGGCTGATGAGAATCCCATAGCACCTAGGCGAGCACCGCAGACTACAATGAGACTACCAGAGATGTTCGTCGAGCAACCACCTCTTGAGGATGTACTAACGACTGGAGAAAAGACTGAGGCGGGCCCTACCTCCACTTTTACCACTGCGCTAGAGGCTATACCGATACGTCTACAACCCGCGGGTATGGTCTACATATTCTTCGAGTCCATACAGGATCTAGTACAATGCCAAGCTCAAACTGAGTCACAGTTGGCTCAGTTAGTACAGCAGTTCAGGCCTTGGGTATGCAAGTCCATCATGGAGTCCGAGGAGCGTATGATAGAGCGCTAGTAGGCCACATTGGACTAGCAGATCAAATAGTTACATGGTCGGGTAGATGTGTTTGAGAGGCGCTTAGAGGATCACCTCAGTACTACACAGACTCCGAATTCCTCCATCATTAAAGCAGAGATCCAGCAGCTCCATCAAGAGATTAGAGCAACACCCGCACTAACATCGATGATGATCACTGTTCCTACTTTGGTGCTGGATTTGTTCGCAGATGAGCCCTCTGCTCCAGTCTCTAGAAAGAGATCACATTCTAGTGATGAGGACTCAGACTCTACGGTGAGTCTTTTGTTCATATTTTTGGATTTTCGTGTTGCGAATCAAGTGAAGATTTTGGATTTTCATTCTTCAATTCTTCGTTGTAAGTTCTTAATTATACAAACATCAATCATTATCACATCTAATAAAATGAATATGAGTAGCTAAATCCACAACTATGGTTGTGGGAACCATGAAGAACTAACAAAGTAAAAATCACATAATTAATAATCCTTGGAAATTGTACATACATGTATTATTTATCTCTTCATTTTTATTGCTTTTTAATAGTGACCAACATAAGAACTCGCCTTATTCTTACTCATCGACCAAGGGGGTAACGAATGGGAAAAGGGATAAATAATAGAGATTTGATGTGATTATATACTCATCTAATTAGCTTGAACGGCCCAAGAGATAGCTAAATCTAGCCCAGGGTAAGGGTTAATAATCCATATACCCGTAGACGTCCCAAGTTGCATGGTGAAATTCATCTATTTTTTGGACGAAGGACTTAGGTGAACATAACTTATCAGTTCTGCATATTACACACTAGAAAATATTACAATTATGAGGTTACACTGTGTTAGGAATTTATGGGGAATACAATACCCTAATTATCTTCTCTCACTGATTTTGTAATACTTGCATCATTGTTTGACATTAGCATAGGTTTTATTTACTATGTTATTTTAAATCATAACACCCCCCCCCCCCCTGCTTATTGAAATAAGATGATTAATCACTCAATATTATTTTGACTATTACAAGTCTAGACCATATTCCTTATAGTATCGATCCTAACCATTGTTAGGTTCTATATTTGACAACGACCGCTTACGCTCGTCAAGTCAGTAAAGGCCTAAGACCGACATTATTTTTATATTTGAAAAATGTTATAAAATATATTTATATATTAAATTTAACATGTTGATATATAAAAATATTTGCATACATGTAAGGTTATTCGATTTGATTCATTTTTTAAAAAATTTTCTTATAAATTAAAAAAACCATTGCAATTGTTCGAAACAGTTATAGACTTAGAATAAAAATCTATGATTTAATTGAAAAAAATGATCACTATCGTTTAGGTACAATTAAATTTGATCAATTTTTCATATTTTTTTACACTCCTAATCATTCAACCGTTCACTTAATATGGACCAAAAGAAGTATAGCCCAACAAAAAAATGTGTTATAGATTAAAAAAAAGAGAAGAGAGAGAGAAGGTATACACTCTTCTTTTGCCAATTATTTAGGTTAACTTGGTTTTTTCTCACTTCATTTCGGTTCCCGACTCCATAAAGGATAAGAAATTCCAAGAGTCAGTTCATCATAGTTAAAATCAAGTCAAATCCGTGGTTATTTATTTTACAAAATCAACTTTAATCTTTTTCTGAAGGAAGGGAACATATGCCTGCCCATTACCTATAGTAGGAAAAGCATGCCACGAATTTAACCCAAGCAAGCAAGGGATTCCTTGCTAGATATATGGTTCCTCGTTCTATTCCCCTGCTTATGGGATTTGCTTTTTAATCGAATTATCTACTCAATACGTTGAAAACAAGAAGCAAAACAAAATTTAAATGGAAACACCTTTCTAAACAGCCAAGCAAAATGCCTTTTATTGCAAACCAGTACATCATTACACTCCATACAGTAGTAGAAAGGTCTCCCAATCATCATTGGTCCCTTCAAACTCAATCACAAAAACAACAATATTAAACTCACACAAATTCCAACTTTGAAATTTAAAAACAGCAGCAAGCCAAGCCAAACAAAACAAAACAGTAAACAAAATCCCAAACAAGCCGTTGATCTTACATCCTAGCAGACACAAGATAGTCCCGGGTCGTTTTTAAAGAGCCAGTACAAGACCCGGAACGGATTTCCCGACCCGATTAGGTAGACTACTCTCCCAAACAGAAGGGCAATGCAGAGGCGTTATAGACGAAATATCCGATTGGGTTTTCTTCCCAAAGCGGGTCACAGTAAGCGAGGTGTTGAAATACTCCCTCACCTGGGTAATTACCCCATCCGTCACGGTCCAAGCGTGAACCCAAGTAATAGATCGGGTCGGATCGCAGCCTTCGACGAGGACAACTGATCCGAAGACGTCAATAGTCTTAGGAAGGAATTGGAAAGAGGCGTTCTCGAATTTAGCAGAGCCGGTGAGGATTTGCATCAAAAATTGATGAGAAGGAGGACCATGGAACCACCACTCCAGGTCGGAGGCCAGTAGTTTCTGGACCTGAACGACGTCGTGTGAGCTCAAGGCTTCATATAGGGCGACCACCACCCCTTTGTTTCTGGTTTCCTCCAGAGTTTCCTGAGAGTTAGCCAGTTCAAGGAAGAAGAAGTAGAAGAAAAAAGCTCTGTATGTAGAAGGAAGAGAGTAGGTAGGTAGGTAGTTGAGGAGGAAGAAGGGCGAGATGCTATATATAGGGAAGTTTGAAGGGCAATTGCGATATTATACGTGAAAAGTAAGGTGAATTTAGGGAATTTAAAGGCACATGTTACTTACGCGCCATTCCAGTGCTCGGGGATTACGTGATGGTATCTTTTGGATCAGAACAGGCGTTTTTATATTAGGTGGGGCCCATAGTATGCGAAGTTTCAAGCGTACTTTTTTTGACCCTCACAGAAATGCACACTCACTTGCAGCTTACAAACTCCATATGACAGAAGAACTCTTTTAGCTTCATTCAGGCTCGACGAACTTTTGAGTTTTGACCCGTTGGCTCTCAATCTTAAGAATTAGAATCCTTATCCTATAGATTTAAATTTAGATGGATTTGAGTGGTTTATGGAATGTGATTTAAATTGTTAAAATTGTAATTTTTATTTTTGTTTTTATACTGGCTATCAATGTCCGGCCCAGCGAAGGCCCAATATTTTTTTTTGCGTTTCAATTTATATGATATAGATAAAATTTAGAAAGTCAATTAAATTTTAATATAATTTTTTAATATTTTAAATTATTAATTATTATGAATTTAGTGTTTTTATATAATTTTTAAATAAAATATGTTATTTCTCTTGTCTCAATTTATGTGGCATTGATAAAATTTTGAAAGTCAATTTTTTTATGTCCACTTTTTAATTATTATAATATATATCATGTTTAGTCTTTTTTACATAACATATATTATTCATATATCCTTATTTATAAGACAGTGATATTTGTATTCTTTTAAATATTTTAAGTTGTTAATTCTTGTGATTTATAGTATTTTTTATTTAATTTTCACATATAGATATATTACTATTGTTAATTATACAGATTTATGGTAATATTTACGTAGTTTTCTAATTAAATAATACATGTTATTTCTTTTATCCCCTTTTATGTGGTGCCGATATATTAATTTCAATAATTAATTAAATTTTATCTTTGTTTTATTTATACGACAGTGATTCCAGTGTTAATTGAACTTTTTGTATGTCTTTTAAATATTTTAAATTGTTAATTCTTGTGATTTATAATTTTTTTTAATTTAATTTTCACATATATCTTTGTATTGCTATTGTTAATTGTGTAGATTTATGGTAATATTTACGTAGTTTTCTAATTAAATAATACATGTTATTTCTTTTGTCCCCTTTTATGTGGTGCCGATATATTAATTTCAATAATTAATTAAATTTTATCTTTGTTTTATTTATACAACAGTGATTCCAGTGTTAATTGAACTTTTTGTATGTTTTTTAAATATTTTAAATTGTTAATTCTTGTGATTTATAATTTTTTTTAATTTAATTTTCACATATATCTTTGTATTGCTATTGTTAATTATGTAGATTTATGATAATTTTTACGTAATTTTCTAATTAAATAATACATGTTATTTCTTTGGTCCCCTTTTATGTGACGCCGATAGATTAATTTCAATAATCAATTAAATTTTGTATTTGTTTTAAAAAAATTTGAAGTTGTCAAAAATCACGGTTTATAGCATTTTTTATACTTATCTAGATTCAGGGTAATTTTTACGATCGCTCAAGAGTTGTCTGCTTCAGCTGCTTCGTAGATAGTATTTTTTTTATACCTATCTAAATTCGGGGTAATTTTTATGCAATTTCCTAAATATATAATACATGTTGTTTCTTGTGGCCCCTTTTACGTGACGTCGATAGATTAAGTTCAATAATTAATTATTTTTTTTGTTTTTAATTTTTTTTTTCAAATCAAGCAGCTGAAGCAGACCTATTGTCCAAGAGTTGTCTGCTTCAGCTGCTTTGTAATAATTAATTAGGGCAATATCATAAATTTATAGTTACATCAGTTGAAGAAATAATTAATTAGGGGCAATATCGTAAATTCATATACACATCAATTGGAGAAATAATTAATAAAAATAACATAATAAAATCAAGTAGCTAAAGTAGACGCGTCAATGGATAGTTGTTTGCTTGAGCAAACAGCTCAAGCAGGCATAACAATCTTTCTGTCTGCTACTCGCTCTTCTAATATAAGTAAAAAGATATAAAATTTTATAAGTCATGAAATTTATTAGATAAAAATTTATTTCTTTTTATTGTAGGTACTCGAACTTTATTGGATTAGTTCATGCATATTTTGAATCAAATTCATGTTCCTGTGAATAACGTAATTAATTTAGGATCAAAAAAATAATAAATTTATTTTATTAAATCCAAGTTCAATGTCCATTTCACCTTAAAACTCAAATGCAAACGCCATGTATTAAATAACATGACGTCCTAGTCAAATTTAGGACCGACAAACAATATCACACATTCAAATGATGTGATAAATCAAGTCAAAATTCAAGAGGAGGTTAAAAAAAACTTCCAAATATCTAATTATATATTTGATCGTAGTTAATTTTTATCACTTCAAAAATCATGAACAAATTTAGCACGTCTAATAGGACCAATTCTCATCATCTCTTCCTCCTAGAGATAAAATATTTTTTTTTTACAAATTTAGCTATTGCAATGAACTTCAGAAATATCAATGATGTTCTACGTAAGGACTCTACTGTTATCACTATAATGACTCAGAAGGTCATTTTACGAAATTTAAGCTAAATTATTCTTTTTTCCTTCCTGGTTGATTCAGGTCATTTGAGGTTGAGTTGGAAGGGCTGGATTTCGAAAATCTTGTAAAAAGTTGGAGTTTTGCAAAAAAAAAGTTTTAAAGGCTTAAGTTTGAAAATATTGAGTTTTCGAGTCATTTTGAGTTTCGAGTATCAAAATTTGATTCTTTTAATTTCATTAACTCCGGAATGACAAAATTAATCTATGAGAACTTGCATAACTGAATTCGAAGTTAAAATGAAGTTTTTGGATCCAAAGTTGTATTTTTAGCTATTTTTGGAGCCAAAATTTGACTTTGGTCAACATTTGAAGTTTGGAAACTCAAATTAAAATTCTGACAATTCCAGTAGTTCCAATTGGTTAAACTAACGCTAGAAATGGTTTCGTCATAATTTTTGGAGTTTTCGAGGGTAGTTTTGATATTTTGAGTTTTAAACTAGTTTAATTGAGTTGCATCGATAATTGTATTGAGGAGACTTCAAAATCAAATTATGATTATTTCATTGAGTTCGAATCATCATTTCTAGTATGGATACATATTTGGTTTGTATAATTAGTAGCCCGGATGAATTTTGAGGGGCCATATCAAGTTTTGTAATGGTTGTGTTTTGATGCTACTGGTGCAGCATACTTCTTCTCTGCATTCGCAGAGAAGCCTACTTGTTAGCGAAGCTTATGGCAGATGTGATTCGTGTTTATAGATGATGTGGCACGTTCGCGGAGTAGTCAACAGAGTTGACTTCCATGTTCGCGAAGTATACTGAGGCCTGAGTCAGTGTTAAATTTGAAACCTATCATTTTTATTCCATTTTCAAATATTTCAAGATTTTGGGGTGATTTTTGACGAAGGTTTTTGAAGAATTCTCGTGGATAAGTATTTCTGACACCATTTTGATTAATTCCCATGACTTTTATCTTAGTTTTGTCTTGAAAATTCATGATTTTTATGTCCAAAATCGGGGATTTTTAGTCTATGAATTGGAAACTTTAAATGATGATTTCTCCTTCAATTGAGACTCGATTTTAGTGGAATTTTCACCCTCAAACTTCATTTTTTTTTTGTAGAACTTGATATTCAAATCAATTTCTAGATTCGGGAACTTTGATTTTTTATCCTAATTTTGCCCATTTGCTCTTTTCACCCGAATTGATTGATTTTACTGTCATTAGATTCATTATGTGATTGTGATGCAATGCTTGATTAGATTGTGACGTTTTAGGTGCAAATTTGAGGGTAAAAACTCTGATTATTGCTTGATTTGGCTACTAGTTGAGGAAAGTGGAATCCTAAACCTTGTTAAGCTTACTTGAACATTATATTTCCTTTCTTTATGGTTTGAGATGATTGAATAATCGTGGTTGATTGAGTTGTACTTGCTGAATTGTGAACTCCTCTATGACGTGGAAGTGAATTACTGAGATTGATAATTATTGACTCGTGTTTTGATTTTGGAAACCCTATATGATATGATAATGTGGATTATGGATAGAGTTATGTTGGCATGTTGTGGGATTAGATATACATATGGTTGAGTTTCACTTGTGGGTTAGAGAAGTTGATATAGGCTTAAAACGAACTTGTCATTATGCCTTATTGATTGAATATTTGACCTGAGATGATGTAATTATTATGATGTGGACTTTTATTTGTACTTATCTTCATCACATTACATATATATATATATATATACATTGTAACTGAGTACCACTGATGAAACACTGATGAGAAATAGAGATTGGACCACACGTCCGTGGCAGGAAATATTGAAAGAGAAATAGAGATCAGGCCACACGTCCGTGGCAGGAAAAAACTGAAAGAGAAATAAGGATCGGACCACATATAGGTGGCGGAGATACTAATATGATACATTGATATATTAGGATTGGGCCTCAATTCCGGGGCAGGTACATGGATAGATATGTCCCCCATGGGTTCCAGACTGATTATCACTGGATGCGTATCGTAGGACTAGACCTACTACAGCTACCCAAAACAAAACCAGGCTTACTCAGAAGAATGTTCTATTCCATTGGTCGGATGAGTGTAAGGAGAGCTTCCAAAAGCTCAAGACATTATTGACTATAACTCCTATTTTGACCTTACCAGAGGAGGATGTTAGCTTTACGGTGTATTGTGATATAACCGGGGTTGGTCTGGGTGGAGTCTTGATGCAGAGGAGGAAGATGATTGCTTATAGGAAGTTGAAGACTCATAAGAAGAACTATCCCACCCATGACTTGGAGTTGGCAGTTGTTGTGTTTGTATTGAAACTATGGAGGCATTACCTTTATGGTGTTCACTGTGATATATTCACCGACCATCACAGCTTACAGTACATTTTCAGCCAAAAGGATCTAAATTTGAGACAGAAGAGGTGGATTGAGCTTCTAAACAACTATGACTTGACTATATTGTATCACCTGGGAAAGGACAATGTGGTGGTTGATGCTTTGAGAAGAAAGACTTCTAGTATGGGGAGTTTTGCTGCTATTCGGGTTGAGGAGAGCCCCTTGACTAGGGATGTCTAGAGGCTGGTTAATGGGTTAGTGAGATTACGAATTTCTAAGGATGGGGTTGCTTGTGTGGAGGCTTGATCTACCTTGATGGATTAGATTAGAAGCCATCCATTTGAGGATGAGAGACTATGTCAGATTCGTGATAAGGTGATTATAGAGGAGGGTACGGAAGCCAATCTTGATTGGTGTATTGAGAATTGGGGGTAGTATTTGTGTGCCTAAGGTTGGTGACTTGATCAGGTTGATCCTTGAGGAGCCCCATTATGCTAGATATTCTATTCATTCGGGGATAACTAAGATGTACCATGATTTGAGTCAGCATTATTGGTGGTGCGGTATGAAGAGGGACATTTCAGAGTTCGTGGCCAAGTGCTTAACATGTCAACAAGTCAAGTGTGAGCATTTAAGGCCAGGTGGAGAGCTTTAGAGAATGCCTGATGTACTGCCAAAATACATCAGTTTTGATATTTAAAACGTGGAATTTTGTGTGTTCTCAAAGCGATGTAAGTAGCTTTGATATATTTTTATATTTGTTTTACAGGATTCCAAGGTTGGCATAATTTTTGGGCAAAGTGTACTGAAAGTACAGTTTTTGGTGATCCACGAAACCCCTTATAGACTGTGGAAGATATTACGGGCCACAGAAGTGGGTCCATAACAAATTCCAGTGAAGGGTGATTTTCTGAGTAAGATTCTAAGAGTGTGCAGACGACTCGTAAATTAATCCATGAGTCATAGAGTTGAAGTCGTGCCCTGAGGATCAGAAAATGGAAATTTGTTGAAAAGCTTATAGACGAAGCCCTCTACAGGCCGTAGAATCTTATACGGCCCATAGATGTGTCTTATAGAAGATGCTCCTTTAATATAGAAGATAATCCACGAAACCCCAAATATGGGTCATGGAACATTATACGACCTGTAGAAATTGCCCGTAGAGCGCACCATTCTAGTTTTTCTAGTTTGATTTGGTTTTGTATTTTAGACATTATAAATAGGGTTTTAGGTTATTTTTCGATAAGTTTCTAGGAAGTTTATAGTAGTTCATAGTTTTCAATAGTTTTAGAGAGAGAAAAACAATCTTTTTGTTCTTTATTCATACTTTGTGATTTCTATTGAAGAGATTAGATTTCTCGTTTCTAACTTCATTCGTGTAAGTGCTCAATTATGTTGTCCCTTATCATGATTCTTGCATCTACGCTAATTTTGATTATTTAAATTCACAACTAGGGTTGTGAAAACCATGAAGAACTAATGAAGTAAAACCAGATAATTCATAATTCTTGGAAAATGTGTATGAATGTATTAATTAATTCTCTTCATCTAAAATACTTTTTAACGGTCGCAAATGTTAGAACTTGCCTAGTGCTACTTGTCGGATCAAGGTGTTAAAGAATAGGAAAAGAGAATAATTAAAAAAATTCAATTGATATTTTCTCGTCTAATCAACCAAGCTGGATCAAGGGAAGGTTGTACTGGGACAATAGGTAAGGGTTAGTAGTGTCACACTGTATTCCCTGTGGGATTCAACCCTAACCTTGGTTAGGTTATTTACTTGACAATGACCGCTTTCACCTTCAAAAAAAGGTGTAGCTTGAGTGATATCAAGTATTTTTGCGTCGTTACTGGGGAATACAGCTAGACTTGTTTAGTTTATTTAATTTGGGGATTAATCCTTATTTTCCTAATTTTACTTTTTTATTTTTTTTCTTCAGCGTGCAGGTGTAGTTTATGCACAACACTCAGAGCTGAGGCAAGCCCTTGCCTTCGTTTGACTCAGAGATCCGAAGGACGCTGAGGAGATGGTCTAGGACAATGTGAACAACGGTTTTGATGGTGCGGTGAATGCAACACTCAATCCAAATAATAAAAATCCACCCCCACTAAATACACCACCATAGGGTCCCCAAGCCGCAACAAATCAGTGGAATCAATATCGGCTTGACCCTATGGCGATGGATATCACGGGAGCTATTGTGTTACCTCCACTGCCAAATGACATAAAGTTTGTTGTGTCCAGTGGGTTGTTACAAATGCTACAAAATCATGGGTTATTTGCAAGCCTACCATCAGAGGATCCGTATAACCATCTATTCAATATTGTGTTCGTCTGTAAGAGCATGATGGGAAATTAAATTTTTTCTATGGATGTCTTTGGGCTCTGTGTTTTCCCACTTTCTCTCATAGGCAACGCAATGCTATGGTTATCTAGCTCCCAGAGATTTCAATCACCACTTGGAAAAAATTGTAGAGGGCCTTTTTGGAGAGGTTTATTCCAATCTCAAAGAAGTTGAAGTTGAAATCACAGATCAACAACTTTGACCAGGTGTCTGGTGATTCATTCAGTACCATGTGGGAGAGATTCACTAAATGCTTGAGGAGTGTCCCAAACCACAAAATTATTGATGAAGCCCTGGTGGAGATCTTTTACAAAGCCTTGGATGAGAATAGCCAAGTTGTTGCTGACACTATCATGTGAGGCTCATTCATAGATCGTCCATTTCAGGAGGTTTCACAGAGGATGGAGAGAGTGGTCAAGATGAATCTTGCATGGGGGATGAGAGACAAGTCTACTACAAAAAGTTCATTCTCAATTAGTACCAGTTCGACGCAAGAAGAGGCAAGTGAAGAAGTGATGCAAGAGCTTTTATGAATCAATACTAATATTGAGTTACTGATGAAGCAGAACCAACAATGAATAAATCTAGTATCCCATAAGTCTCCACAACAACCCATATATGAGGAGACTTATTATGAGGAGGACACTTGTTTTGTTGAAGATCAGATGGCGGGTTTCCGGACCAACGCCCAAGGGTCCAATCAGGACTTTTAGCGCCAAGGCAAGGAAACCAAGGTCGAAATTTTAGAAGAGATGGTGCATTCAGAGAAAATAACAGAGGAGGCTACTATGACAGGAATAGGGGCCAAGATAGAGATGCTTAATAGGGATGCAAAGATGGTTTCAGAAATGGTCCATATGTTCCATCGCATAATTGCGATTCTGGGATGGTACATCTCACATTGAGGAGATGTTTGATCATCTGCTGAAGAAGGATGACACCCAGGATGAGACACTAAGCGGATGAAGTTTGACATCTCTTGCATTAATAAAAAACTTGAGTCTCATTTTGTGGTTATTAAGCAGCTTGATCAGCAGTTCTATCAGATTCAACTCAACTAAACTAATACCAGAAAGGTACACTACCCAACAATACAGTTCAGAATCCAAAGAACGAGGTGCAGTGTATGAAAGTCATGACGCATGGTGGAAAGTAGACTATTGATCCTCTAATGCCAGTAGATGATGATGATGTTCGTGAGGAGATGGGTGAGAATAAAGATGCTACAATTGGAGATGTTCATTCTATGGATGGAGAGAATGACACAGTACCAATGCCACAGAAGTTGAAACTCATTCCTAGACCTCCTTTTCCTTTCCCTCAGAGACTCAAGAAGAAAGAAGAGGAAGGTAAATTCAAACACTGCCTCTCCATGCTGATACAACTCTCCATCAATATCCCTTTGCTTGAAGCATTGGAGAAAAAGCCCGGGTACGCAAAGTTCATGAAGGACTTGGTCACAAAGAAGCGTACTGTGAGTCAGGATCTTTCTCGAGGGATCCAACATTGCAGTTTGATATCGATAATATCCTTGGTGCAGAAGCGAGAGGATCCTGGAGCATTCACCATCACATTCACCATAGGTGATGTCGAGTTTGCAAAGGTACTATGTAATCTAGGTGCTAGCATAAATTTGATGCAGCTTGCAGTCTTCAGGAAGCTAGGCTTGGGAGCCCCTACTCCTATAACTATATGGTTGCTGATGGCCGATAACACAGTAAAGAAGCCTGTGGGAATACAATATGATGTCCTTGTCAAAGTGGAGAAATTCATATTGCCCGCAGACTTTGTGATCCTAGATTGCGAGGTTGACTTTTTTTTTTGAAGTCCCAATCATCTTGGGAAGGCCTTTCCTAGCCATTGGGCGAGCCCCAGTGGACATAGAATCAGGACAACTTAAGTTTTGATTGAATAATGAAGAAGTTATCTTTAATATTTGTCAGTCAATGAAGTGGTCAGATAAGCTGAAGATAGAGGTTTGGGCCATTGATGAAGTCTGAGTAATCAGATGGTCCAAGCCATGCCGCGATAATAAATCAGGTGTTACTTGGGAGGCAACCTAGATAATGTATAATATTAGTAGTTTTTGTTTTATTTTTAGCTTTTGGACTTTTAGTTAGTTTATTTTTTGCTTTATGGTTATAATTTGTGGACATTGGACTAGTGACATATAGGTTAATAGTGTGTTTTGTGCAGCTTATGCAGGTACAAGACTAAGTCAGACAAATGGGGCTGAAAAGACAACGGGTGATTTTATGACTAATTTTATAGGTCGTGCATCATTATACGACCCGTATACCACATCGTAGAACATTTTAGTGAGCCAACCTTATGTGTACTCTAGTCCATGAGCCAATTTTATGGCACGTAGAAATAACTATGGGCCTTGAATGGGCCTTGTGGACGCCAAATAAGTTTTCTGCCTTTATTCACCAAGTATGGTAAGCTCTACAAAACCTGTTTATGAGTTGTATTATATTATATGGCTTGTAATAGGGTCGTAGAACCTAGTCCCCAAGCTAGGGTTCCTGACCTCCTACGAAACAAGGATCTACGAGCGTAGAATACTCTATGGGCCATAATTGGGTTTTCGTAGAGCCGGGCCTAGGTTTTTAAAATCCGACCCAGTAAAAGTATATATTTGGGGTCAAATAAATTTTGACCCTATACTCTAAAAAACTTTCAAATATACCCCAACCTCTCATCACCCCTAATTAATTGTACCCCTGTTCTGACCACCACTACGCTTTTTTAGTGACTTTTTTTGTGAACACACCAATTGGGGTTTTGGCCCCTTCTTCGACTCCTCCTTCAATTTCTACCAGTTTTTGTATGATTTTTGTAAGTTCTCGGCTTCACATCCTTGAACTATTAAAATTCATGATAAGATTGGTTGAAAAATATTGATGGGTATGGTGTTCGTGATGTGATTGAGTGTTGCCTTGGTTTGAATTATTTTTCTAAAATTGAAATTGCATTGTTTTCCCATGTTTAGAGTAAAATTTATACCCGTAAAATGTGTAGGTGGCTGTGTTGTGTTGTATGTCATCACATGTCCTTGGAATTGAATAAATTTGATTGAAGTAGTTGATATGTGATTGCACGTACATGTTTGCATTGATGAAATCACCCAAATAGTGTTGGACCATGAATTTAGCACGACAGATGATGTTCGATGGGGTTAGTAAATTGCACGCGGGGGTTGGGTATTTGTATGAAATTTTGAGTGGGTTGCGTGATTTCCTGCTTTGATAATGATAAAGTGGAAAAAGGTCATTTTAGGACCCATTTGATGAGCCTGAAAAGTTTAGGTTTTGAAAAAATTACTTTACGAGGGTCTTATACGGCCCGTGGATTAATCCCCGAGCCGTAGGTGCCTCTCGTAGAAAATTCCAGTAACTTAAAATTTTTGGAGTATCATCAGACGAGACCTTCTACATGTCATAGGTTGTTCTACAACTCGTAGATAGGTCTCATAGGGGCCTGCCCGCCTAAGATCAGACCTAGAATTTCATCTATGACTTAGTCCATGACTTGTAGAAAGTTATACAAATCGTACCTCGTGTCGTAGATGTCATTGCAATAACTTAAATTCCTATGCACTATTTCTACGAGGGACTTTCTATGGCTTGTACTTTGCATTAAGACCCATAAATGGACCCTCGTAGACCATGCATGCCCAGAATAGTTATGATTTTGTTTTTTATTTCTCAACTTATGGGACTGATCATGTTTGCTAAATATGTGATTTTTAGGTACTGTAGCCCCAAAGCCGAGATGTTATAAGATTAAAGACATGCAATAGAGGTTGTGTGATGAGCCCATGGACTCTAAGGCCACTCTTGAGACTAGGGGCTCAGTAGAGAAGCTTGGCATCCATCCAGATTCAAATGTCGAGCCATGACTAACACGGGCCATCACCATATAGGCCCTAACTCAGGGGATTATGGTTTGTCCTCCCTAGTATGAAGAGGGAGATGGCAGGGCTAGCAGTTCTATACAAATGACCTCTTTCGGATCTGAGGAGGGGTCAGACTCCGTATCCACTATAGCCCCTCGAACACCACCCTCACCTGTAAATACTAGATCTGGTCGGTGGAATCTCGAGGGCATGCATGCTATCTTTTGAGATGAACTGCAGGTGAACTAACATGGCCGACCAACTCGCTCCATTCTTTAGGAGACCTAGGTTATCACTGCCAGATTAGAGAGTGTCCCAAGACTGAAAGACACCATCACCAGATATAGGCTCTAGTGGTTGGCAGAGCCGTTAGGGAAGTATTCCCCAGTCATGGTTCGTGAGTTCTTTCTTTCCTATGCTGCCACAGTCCTCGGCTCTCTTCCTAAGGACAAGAAACCCCTTGCCCAACCATGACCAACACATGTTATGGTGAGGGTTTGATAGGTGGGTGTTTCAGAGACTACCATCCACTGTATGTTATTTGGAACCAAATTTCTAGCCCTTAGGTCTATGACAGAGTTTGATCAAAGATTGGGGAAGACCAAGGACTTGGGCATTATGAGGGACCAGGCTCAGAGAACTGTAGTGATGAGATGGGTCACCGCTCAGATTATAGTAGAAAGACTAGACCTCAAGTGGGTAGCTATATCGGCAAAGCCCATTGTGAAGGATTCCTTCAGTTTTCCCGCTAAATTTTAGTGCGCGTTTATGAGATCGTGAATCCCGCCTACTTTTGCAGATAATACTTTGATGCCAGACTGTGCACTTCTAGTTGCCAGTATCTGGGTTGGCTATGAGATATATTGGTCCCTGCTGGTTGCCGAGAAGATTCATGAGATAGCCTTAAAGAGGTCCACCTCCATACCCTTTCCATGCCTCATCTATAGATTATGCTTAGCAGCGGGAGTGGAGAGTCTTCATTTTATGAACACCATAGTAGAGGTTCAGAGGATGCTAGATGCTAGCCTGATAAAGTCTAAAGATAATTTGGTGGAACTTCGGTGATCACCACGACCTCTGGTCCAGATGCTAGATATGTTCACCCCAGTTCCACCGACTAAGCCTTCTACCACCACTAGCACTACTGCATCTACTACTGAGAGCCCCCCATAGATGGAGACTAATGTGGAGAGGGATCCCACTACTGCTATTCATGTGCTAGAGGTTGCACCCACTTATTCAGTACCCGCTGGCATGGTATTCGTGTCTACGATATCCATATAGGCCATGGTATAGAGATAGGCCTGTACTGAGTCATAGTTGGATTAGTTAATATAACAGATTTGACCCTAGGTCTGTCAGGTCATTTTAGAGGCAAAGGTTCGCATATAGATGTTCACGGAGACTACTATCTAGGAGAGACTCACACCCTGGACAACTGAATTGATGCATTTGAGCACTAATTCCAATAGAGCCTCAGCATAGCATAACCTATTGATATGACGATAATCCAGACGAAGATTCAGTAACTTTGGGCCAAGATAAAGGCAGTATCAGTGGTATTGTTGATGTCTGATCCTACCATAGAGACATTCATTGTCCTATTCACCACCGAGGAGACACCATTACCTTCCCTCGAGAAGAGGCTCCGCACAGATGACCAAATGTTATGAGATTAGAGGTGGGGTTGACAGAAGAGCAAGAGTTATAGGAGAGTTTGTGAGCTAGAGAGAGTGAGGGTGCTGGACCCTCAAGATATTCTCCTACAGTTGAGGAGTCCACCAGGGATGTTGAGGGTGGACAACCTCAGTCTGAGAGAGGTGCTTAGGTGCTCAGGTATATTTTCTTTTGACCTCTAGTCTTTATTTTGACGTTTTGTGTGCATTGGGGATAATGCACATCTTTTTCGATGGAGTATGGGTAGTTATAGGCCTTGGTAAAGTATGAGTAACCTTGACCTATAACTATCCTAATTTTTTATTCATAAAGATTTTCTTGCCTGCATTCTTTTTCCCTGAGGATATTTACTTTATGTTGAACCGACATGTTTATGATGTTTAGGTAGTATTAGTAGCATTTAGTATTGATGCTTATGGCATATGTTAGTGTTTGCTGAAAATGATACCCACCAAAATTTTGTTAGTTAGCTTTGATAGAAACCATGCATGATTGATTATTTGATTATGCTTATTCTGATAAGTTAGGGTGAATTATGATGAAAAGCATGATTTGAGAGTTTGTGTTGATAGTATAATTTGTGACATATGTGTGAGAGCTTATTTGCATAATTTATACATTGTATGTCAATTCAGAACTTGCTATGTTACTCTGATTTAGACTATAGGTTAGTTGGTTAGGAAAGGATCTTAGGTTATTATTCTTATTAGTCCACTTAGCCTAAATAACCAACCAAATGTGTAATATATCCCTTGATCCTAATGTTTGAGCATGACATGTACCCTTTCTTTATAAAAACCTAAGTAACCTAACCTTAATGAATGATAAATCCTAAAATTGGCCCAGGTCCTTCCTTAAACATTGTGCACCTTGATTGAGGCAAAAAACCTAAGTTGAGGGTGGCTGGATTAAGGAAAAGTCATGAAAGATGAGGGGTAAACTAGTGATACAGAAAAAGGGAGAAAATGTTTAAAAGGGTGCAAGAAAAATAAAATATTTCCTCAATAAGGTGCTAAAAAGCAAAAGAGTGTGAAAATACAAGGAAATGGGCTAAATATAAGAGTAAGGCACCCTACAAAGCCAAAAATGGTAGAAAAAGGGAGAACGTGATGAAAGCGATAAGGTTGGAAGGGCAAAAGTGTAGAAAAACACAGTGTCAAGGAGGGTCTTTAGTCACTATATTACCAAAACATCACACCAAAGCCCCCTGAACCTACGTTACAAGCCTAGCAAGTCCTAAAGTGATCCAAGTCTAACTAGTCAAAGGTCATAGTCATGAGTATAGGAGCAAGCATATGGTATTGTTTAAAGTGTATTGAATATCTTTTGCGAGAATGAGTAAGGTTGTGCAGTCCCAAGTATTGAATCTAAAAAACATCATCATGAGTGAGACATGAAACTTCTTTCTGTGAGGGCACTTGCATTGCATTGTTAATATTAGACTAATTCAGTAAATGTTGATCAACATAGGTTACATTGCTTGTCATAGTTGTACTGTTGAATGTATTGATTTGCGTTGGTTTGTCTGATAGCTATTTGATATGTGATTAGAAGTGGTGTGGGTTATATGCTTGAGTTTGATATGATCCATGCCATTAGACTAAGGTCTGTGTGTTACTATACTGCTTATGCAGATTGAGTCCGTCGTTTGAGAACAAGCAACAATTTTAAAGTTGAGGGTGTTGATGTACTATCAAAATACAACACTTTTGATGCTTAAAACTTGGAATTTTATGTGTTCTCAAAGCGATGTAAATAGATTTGATGTGATTTTATATTTATTTTATAGGATTACAGGATTGACATGATTTTTGGGCAAAGTGTGCTGAAAGTGTAGTTTTTGGTGATCCATGGAGCCCTTTACAGGTCATGAAAGTTTTCATGGGTCGTAGAAGTGTCCGTAACAAATTCCAGTAAAGAGTGATTTTCTGAGTAAGATTCTATGAGTGTGCAGACGAGCCGTAAAGCAATCCATGAGTCGTAGAGTTAAAGTCGTGCCTTGAATATCAAAAAGTGGAGATTTGCTTAAAATGTTACAAACGAATCCCTCCACGAGTCATAGAATCTTATACGGCCCATAGATGTGTCTCGTAGAAGATGATCCAATAGTACAGAAGAGAGTCCACAAAACCCCAACTACGGGCTGTGAAATATTATACGACCCGTAAAAATTACCCATAAAGTGCGCCAACCCAACTTTCCTAGTTTGATTTGGTTTTGTATTTTAGACATTATAAATAGGTATCTAGATTATTTTTTGATAAGTTTCCGAGAAGTTCATAGTAGTTCATAGTTTTTAGTAGTTTTAGAGAGAAACATACAATCTTTGTGTTCTTAATTCGTACTTTATGATTTCTATTGAAGAGATTGGATTTCTCATTTCAAACTTCATTTGTGTAAGTGCTAAATTATGTTGTTCCTTATCATGATTCTTTCATCTATACTAATTATGATTAGCTAAATCCGAGCCTAGGGTTGTGGAAACTAAGAAGAACTAACGAAGTAAAACTGGGTAATTCGTAATTCTTGGAAAGTGTATATGAATGTATTAATTAATTCTCTTCATCTAAAATACTTTTTTATTGGTGGCGAACATTTGAACTCTCCTAGTGTTACTTGTCGATCAAGGAGGTAATGAATAGGAAAAGATAATAATTAATATGATTTAATTAATGTTTTCTCATCTAATCAGCCAAACTGGATCAAGGGAAGGCTGTACTGAGACAATAGGTAAGGTTTAGTAGTGTCACACTGCGGAGATGGATCAAATTTGGTGGTGATATTTACCTTACAGCTAGATCAAAGTGTTTGGTAAACTTAACTTACTGTTCTACATCTACATATTGGAGAAGATTATAATTATCTGGTAATACTGAGTGAGGGAATCATGGGGAACACGTCACCCTAGTTAGCTCTTCTATAGATTTCATAGCACTTGCATTAGTCTAGGTTTATTTTGCAATTACAAAACCCCCTCCTCTTCAGGAGATAAGTAGGTTAATCACCCCACTTTGCAATTGAACTGCTCTAGAGACTACCATATTCCTTATGGGATTCGACCCTAGCCTTCGTTAGCTTATTTACTTGACTACTTTAACCTTCAAAAAAAGGTGTAGCTTGAGCGACATCAATGCCCATACTCAAGTGGAAATAGGAACACATCACTATAGACTTCATATTTGGCTTACCTCCCACATTTGGAGGGTTTGATCCCAGTTGGGTGGTCGTGGACAGGTTAACCAAGTCCGCTCACTTTATTCCTGTTAAGGTGAAGTTCAAAGTTGAGAAGTTAGCTCAGTTTTGCATCAGTCAGATAGTGAGACTTCATAAGGTGCCGATGTCTATTATATCAAATTGTGGCTTGTTGTTTACATCTCATTTCTAAAAGGCCTTAAAATATGGTTTAGGCACTAGGCTTGATTTAAGTACAACTTTTCATCCTCAAACAGATGGTCAGTCAGAGAGGTTCAGGTACTGCAGGATATGCTTAGAGCTTGTGTTGTTGAATTTGGTGCCAGGTGGGATTAGTATTTGCCTTCAGTAGAGTTTGCTTGCAATAACAGTTATCATTCTAGCATTCAGATGGATAATTTTGAGGCATTATATTGGCGGAGATGTAGATCACCCATAGGTTTGTTTGATTCTATTGCGATTGATAGGCTTGACACCAATTTGCTTTAAAATGTCATGGAGCAGGTTCATTTGATTCAGAGTAGACTATTGACAGCTCAGAGTCGGCAAAAGAGTTATGTTGATAGACGGGTTCGACCTTTGGCGTTCATGGAAGGGGATCGGGTTTGGTTGAGGATTTCACCCATGAAGGGTGTTATGCAGTTTGGGAAGAAGGGAAATCTCAACCCTAGGTATATTGGCCCTTTTGAGATTCTTGAATGTGTGGGAGAGGTATCTTACAACCTTGCCTTGCCACATAGTTTATCTTTGGTTCATCCTGTGATTCATGTTTGTACGTTGAGGCATGCTGTACTCTAACGTTAACGCTCAGCATACACCCCTACTTGGAGGTTGAAGCGGTCGTAATCAAGTATTTAACCTAATAAGGGTTAGGATCATTTCCACGAGGAATATGGTAGACTCTAGATTACCACACATTTGTAAAGTGAATTGATATACCCTATATCTCCTAGAAATAGAAAAATAAATATAACGAGGGGGGATTTTTAAGTAAGAATAAATTTGAAACTAGAATTGCAAGTGTTTGAAATCAAAAGAGAAACGAACTAGGGCTACGAGTTCCCCATGACTCCCTAACTAAGTATTCTTGGCTACTTGTAACTTTTTTTTAGTGTGCAGGTACAGGACAGTAAGTTATGTTCTCCAAAATCTGTGATCAGGCATCAAGGTGAATTTCATCACCTTACTTGTCACTCTCTATGATGTTGCTTTACTAATCCTTACTTTTATCCCAGAACAACCCTACTACATCTAGTAGATTGATTAGCTGGGAGAAATTGATCAACTTCTATAAATTAACTCTTATTATTCGTCACCTCTTGGATCGGGCAAGTGATACTAGGTGAGTTCTAATGTTGGTCATTCATTAAAAATCAGTTAAAGTGAAGAGATTAATTAATGCATCCCAACACCATCCATGAATTTGCAAGTTATCCAATTTTATCTTAGTTAGTTCGTCATAGTTTCCACAACTCTAGTTGTTTGGTGTGTGGTAAAAAATTATGCAAGAAGAATACATAATTAAATTCCTTACACACAAGAATTGATGAACAAAAATCCAAAAATCTCAATGAAATTGCAAACATGAGTCAATAAAATCACAAACTAATGTTCACAAACTCTCACTATCGTATATTGTTGTTTCTAATATCATCTCTGTGATAAAAAAAACCTAAAAACCTCTTTATAGTACTAAAAATACAAAGCTGAAACAAAATAGGATGACTGTGTTGGCATTAATTACGAGCAGCTTTTACGACTCGTGAGACAGTTCATGGCTCGTAGGTCGGGGTCTCGTGGAATGTAGTTGTATCTACTAGCACCTTTTATCTAAGCCACTTTTAGTATCTCTTCAATTTTTTCTCTTTACTTCACGACGATACACTATGAATCATATCATGGTCTACGATTCGTGATCCTCTCTCGTAGAGTGTGACTCACGTTTTACCCCTTCGCAAGAACATCAAATGAAACTCCCTCTACGACTCGTGAAGTGACCCACGACCCATAGAGGGTCTTGTAAACCACCAAAAATTCTACAAATTTGCACTTCAAGCTTAAAATCAAGCCAACATTGAAATCCTGTAAAACAAACAAAAACTAGCATCAAATTTACTAACATTGCTTTGAGAATGCACAAAATCCCATATTTTAAGCATTAAAAGTGTTGTATTTTGGCAGATTATCAACATCCTCAACTTCAAATTGTTGCTTGTTCTCAAGAGACAGACTTAATCTACTTTAGCAGCATGGAGGCACATAGACATCAACCCAATGGCACAAACTACATCAAAACCTCAAAAAATACCCAAATCTCTTCAAAACACATATCAGATAGCTATCCAGTAAACCAATGCAGAGTATAATATCCAATAGTACAACTATGACAAGCTATGCAACCACAAATAAGCAACCTATCACTGAATTATTCATGTATCAACAATACAATGCAAGTTCCCTCAAAGAAAGAAGTCCTATCATACACTCTGGGTGATATTTTCAATTCAAGTTCATTAGGACAATATCAAAACACTCACTCTCATATAAGATATTCAATTACTGTGCTCAATAAAATATGTTTGACCCTATACTCTAGATCGTGACTTGTTGACTAGGATCACGTTAGGACTTTATAAGCTTGTAATGTAGGCTCAGAGGGCTTTGGAGTGATTGTATGGAAACATAGTAACTGCGACCCTCCTTGAGACTGCATTATTTACCTCTTTTACCCTACCAACCTATCATTTTTGTTTTCTTCTTCCTTTTTCCCATTTTTTTAATCGCTTAAGGGTATTTTTCTTTTCTTTTTAACACTTTGCCTTATTCATTCACATTATTTTGAGCTTTGGCAATTTCATCATTTTTTTTGCACCTTTTTTATTCTTTTTCTCCCTTCTCTGTATCCCTAAGAATTTTCCCCATTTTTTATGACTTCTTCTTATACCAGCCACCCTCAACTTAGGCTTTTGGCCTAAGATGAGGTGCACAATATCTATCCTCTGAACCAGGGCCACTTGTTGGGTAGCGACCCTCAACTTAGGCTTTTAGTTTGAGTTGAAGTGCACAGTGTTCAAGGAAAGACCAGGGTCAAATTTGGGATCATCATTCATTAAGTTCCAAGCTTATTAGGTATTTACAAAGAATAGGGTCAACGTTAGGCTAAAAAATAGGGATCAAGGGATAACTAACATATTTGGTTGGTTATATTTAGGCTAAGTGGACTAAATCAGAACAATGGCCTACGATCCTTTCCTAACCAACTAACCAAGAGTCCAAACCTGAGTAATAGGGCAAGTTCTGAATCAAAGCATAGTAAAGAATCATACAATTAAGCTCACTCACTCATGACACTTCTTTACATGTTAACACAAACTCACAGATCATGTTTTTTTTATCATAGTTCCACACTTATCAGAACAAACACTATCATACAACCTAATCATGCATGGTTACTATCAAACTAGCTAAAAAAATTGATGGGTATCATTTTTACATAAAATTCACTATGCCATGGATATCAATACTATGTACTATAAATGCTACCTAAACATCCTAAACATGCCAGTTCAACATAAAATAAAATCTGCAGGGAAAGAACACAGGCAAGAAAACCCTTTGGAATAAAAAATTGGGATAGTTATAGACCAAAGTTACTCAGACTTCACTGAGGCCGTATAACCACCCATACCCCATCACAAATATTGTGCATTTTCCTCAATGCACGTAAGCAAAATATAAAAAACTGGATTCAAAATAAACATACTTGGGCGCCTAAGCACCTCTCTCAGTCTCACTCTGTCCACCCTCCACAAGCCTAGTGGACTCTTCAATAGTAGGAGAAAATCTGGATGTACCCTCGCCTCTAAGCAACTGACGTGTGTGCTCCTATCTGTCCTTCTCCTCCTCTTAGGATCTAGCCAGGGTTATCCGCAGGTCCTTCTCCTCTGTCCGCTCACCACCTAGGCGCTTTGAATCTACATTATTTGTGTGATGCTTTTTCCCAAGAGAAGTTTGTATGGGCTCTTCTAGAGCCAACAGGTCTACAATAGGTGTTGCAGTTGGCGTGGTAGATGGAAAGCCTAATGGATTAACCACTATTGTAGCAATGTCAGCTTAGAGCTGCTGAATCTCTATCTGCATAGCCGATAAATCAATAGGAGCCACTGTGCAGAGGCTCGTCTGGACTCGCTCCTCAAAAGTGTTGATACGGGCATCCACAAGTGCAAGTCCCTCTCTAACGGCAGCAACTGTGACTGCCTGTATCCGACTCTCAACCTCTGTAACAACCTGGCAAACCCAGGGCCTCAACTGTTGTAGTAGCTGAGCCAACTGTGACTCAGCATGCGTCAATCTTTGTGCCAGCACCTTGAAAGATACTGCCAACACAAATGCAATTCTGACAGGTGCTGAAGTCCTGAACATAGACTCTAGAAAACCAGCAGTAGTAATAGTAGGCCCCCTTTCCTCAGTAATCTCAGTTTATGGGGGGCCCTTTATAATTGGTGCAGTGGAAAAACTAGAGGGCTTGGTTAGAGGCACTGAGGCAGGCAAATCTAAAAGTATAACCTGTAGACTCGATACCCGATAGAGTGTAATGGGATTCTCTTCAACCTTAATCAAGCTGGCATCTAATATGCATTGCACCTACAGTAATATGTCCATGTGATGCAATATACAAACCCTTGCCTTCAAAACATAGGCGATGTATCAAGCATGGGAAGGGGATCATCATCGACCTCCTCAGGACTGCCTCATGGATCTACTCTATGATCAATGCAGCCCAATTTATAGCATAGCCAACCAAGACGCTGACCACCAATATGGCTCTCTCTGGTGTCAAGGTATTATCTGCAAGTGTCAGTCGGATCCTCAAGCAAACAACCATCCACGAAAATTTAGCGGGGAAACTGAGCAAAGCCTTGACAATAGGCTCTGAAGATGTGTCAACCCAAGTAGAGCCAGGTCCTGCTGCAAAAATATGGGTAGCCACCCACCTCATCAACCGAGCCCAGCGCTCTGGTTCCCTCATCACTCCCAAGTCACGTGCCTGCCCCACTTTGTGATCAAACTCTATTATGGAGCTAGGGGCTGCAAACTCAAGTTCAAATAGCATTCGCTGGATGTTCTCCTCTGATATGTTAACCACCCGACCTCGTACTCTGACCTCCTCTAGACTGCGATGGGTAAGGGGCTTCTTCCCCTTGGGAAGAGTGTTGTGGATAGTAGCGGCGTAGGAGGCGATGAACTCCCTCACCAATACCGGTGAGTACATCCAGCCGACTGTACCAACCACTGGATTCCATGTCAAATAATAGTGTCCTCCAGCCCCGAGAGGCTATTGAGTCCTCTGGTGATGACTCGGGACTCCTCCAGTATGGAACGAGTGGGTCAGTTGTGTTTATTCCTCTACATATCCTTCGTGAAAATAGTTTGCATGCCCTCGACGAACCACCTATTGTGCTTTGCATTTATTGATGACTCGAGTGTGGAAGGGCTGGAGGAAGATAAGGAGTCTGAACTCTCCTCAGAACCAAATTTGGACCCCCTCTCAGAGGAGGTCATCTGAATACTATTGCTAGCCCTGTCACCTCCCTCATCAGCCTAGGGAGGGCGGACTATAATAGCCTACGATGTAGCATGCCTAAAAGACACCTGAGTCTGTTGTGGCTCTATATCAGAGTCTAGATGGAAGCCAAGCTCCTCTACAGAGCCACTAGCCTCGGGGGCATGCTCCAAATTTGTGGCCTCATCTCGTAAGAGGGACTTTATAGCTCAAATATCTTCTTTCTTTGATTTAGGGGCCATGGTACCTGCAAGACACACAATTACAAACCGAATTAATTCCATGAATTACAATCCAAAAACACAAAAAAAAAAATAGTACTGGACTGGGAAAATTAGGGTTTACGAAACCCTCTTTACGAGTTGTAGAGTACTGTATGAGTCGTAAAGGGTTTTGTGGGGAAGTTTTTAGCAAATATTTAGTAACTGGACTTGCATCCATGAGACCCAGTCATGACTTGTAGAATGCTCTACGAGTCGTAGATTGAGTCATAGATGTGAGTCCTAGTTGGGGTCCAACACTGGCAAAGTCTACGAGACCTATTTTCAAATCGTAGAACAGTCCACTAGTAGTAGAAGGTCTCGTATGATGAAGAACCAAGATTATTCAACACTGGAACCTTTCACGAGGGCAACCACGGCTCGTAGATTAATCCACAAGCAGTAAACGATCATAGTAGACATGTCCAGTGTTCAGAAATCTTTGACAACCTCATCTATGAGTTCCCTCGACCAATTTTATCAACCAAAACAACATTATTAAGCAATGGTTCATGCACCCACATATAAATTCACACCAAGTTACCAACCCCAATCATGCATTATCGTCCAAAACACCCCATCAAAAGATTTATTATGCATTTTAAATCATTTGACCATTCATCAATGTATGTACTAATTACTTGGCCATGTGATCACACATTTTTCAATATATTACGATGACCAAATAGTTGTACCAACACACAAAAAATAACACCCAACCATTTTCTTCACCCATTTCAATTCTACCTTAATCAAAATAATCAAAATTATGACTAAATTTCAAGGAGTAGCATTTGATTAGGTTCACGACTCTGCTAAACCCATCCCCTATCAAAATCAAACTCAATACAAATCACAACTCGATAAAGAAGGTTTTGGGGACCGTAGATGAAACGACCCAAAATGTTCCTAAAAATGTGTTTCGGAAGTTATCGGAAACATGTTTTAGCTATATCTAAAATTTCATTTCGTTTTTCAAAAATATGACTTCATATTCTTGTTTAGGGGTCAAATGGAGTGGTAAATGGGTCTCACCCAAATTTTAGAGCAACCGTATCAAAATCTGAAATTTCCAAGTGAAGCCTTTTTCGACGTTCTACTTTGGAGGGTCATATCTATTAGCACACAAATAATTGGGTGGCCTATAACATATTCCCGGAATTCCCTTTGAGTTAGCTACACAACGCACTTCGTTTCACCTTATTTGGAGTTCGGACGAAGACGTTATGCCCATTTTTGTAAAATCTGCCCGTGCAGGATATGCAATTTCCAGAATGTAAATTTACTGTTCATAAGCCTCATTTTTTTTTCTAAATGTTGGGACGTTTTATAATGAGGGGATATGTCCCATACTTTGTCATTTTAACTTCATACCACTCAAGAACATTCCCACTTCACCAAACTCCTTAAATAAATTCAAGGATCTCAAACTCTAATCTTGGATTTCAAGGATCAATCTCAAGCTCCAAGTCTCCATTCCAATCTTCACCAAATAATTCTCCAAGTCAACGTATGTGGGTTTCATCCATGAGTTCTTTCACCCATGGAGTCCAACTTCTCTTTTGTGAAAAATAGTATGATTTTAAT
>JBCEWC010000395.1:0-59267 GCA_038996855.1 Solanum aculeatissimum | reverse complement strand
ATTTTATATGATATCCTAGTTGGCAGCTTAGGTGGCGGAATTAGTGCCACATGGCTTGCCACATGTGTGTTGTTAACTCTTGAGGGGTATTTGTGGTCTCTTAAGATAACGGTAGGAGTATTTTTGGTCCAAAAATCTAACGGAGAGTATAAGTGATCTATTTTGCATAGTTCAGAGGTAATTTTGACCCTTTTTCGTTTATTTTATTCTATACATAAAGAAGAAAAAGGATATCAAGGCCACACACTTCTGCACCTTGTGTAATTTTCTGCAAATCAATAGGGTGGATAAAAGGCGAAGTTGGTCCATTTGTCATGGGCTAAATTTTCAGCGCAATGAAGGCTGGTCCTTAATCAAGGTCCAATAAGCAGTCTGAGTCAGCGAGACAGGTGTTTTGTTGAGAGAAAAAGAGTGTTTTAAATCAGTGGAATTCCAATACCGTCCTCATTTCGTCGGTCCTCTCATTTCATTTTAGTTGTCAAATACTTAGATATATTAAAAAATATTTGTTAATTTAGATAATCAAAAAGAAATTTTTTTAATTTTATTCTTAATATTAATTATTGTACAATTAAAAGATATATATACAAATAAAAATTTAATTATTTATAAAAAATATATCAATCAAATAATATTTTTAGCTAATTTTTTGTAACTAATATGTTAAACCTTATTATAACCATCAAAATGGGACTGAGGGTATCATCGTGACAAATTAAGTAACTAGAAAATGTGCAGTTTCCATAGAATAGGTGATATTTTACACTATTAAGCTAGACTGGAATAAGTTAATTACCCGTTTACTCTGTACAATAAAGTCGCAATAATTTGCCAATCTCGAAAAACACTGGTAACTGATTCTTGCTTTCTTTGCTTCCTAAATTATCCAATTTAATCATCCCTTCCCAAATGGTTGGCTTACACCTAGAGATATCTATTACCATACTCATCTTGTCTTGCAATCAAACTCTCTCTTCCTTCCAGCTCCAGCATATAGCAAGGTCCCATTTGTTATTTTCATGGGGTTTGAATTCTTGAAATTTCGTTAAAACTAAGTCAAATTTCCATTCTTTCCTCTTTGCTGGCGGCTATTCGAACAGGTATGTAAATGTTTCTTAACTACTACTGCACCCTGACGTACCAAAGATGACATTTTCTACATAAACAAATAACTCAATTACCTAATATTTTGTGTATTTTCAGATTAGATTAACGCGCTTAAGGTTTCGATGAAGAAAATCAAAAGGCGAGTTAAATCCATCATTGAAAAAACTTTCGATAATCCTTCCGAACCCTATAAAACTCCTCCACAGCCAACTTCATCTTCCTCACAGTCCTTTACCATGTCATCTTCACAGCCTTTCCTCTTCCCAGGAACCCAATCGACTGTTCTACCTGATCCGTCTCCCTTTTTTGCTCCTCATCTCCTCTCAAACCCTTTGCCCACAAATTCTTTCTTCCAAAATTTCGCTCTCAAGAATGGAGACCAACCTGAATTCATACACCCATATCTCATCAAATCCTCGCTTTCATCCCTCACTCTTTGTTACCCATCTCAGTCCCATAATCCTGCTTTCATTTACCAGAATTTTATTGCTGATCTGATCATCACAGCGCTGAATAATCCCGATCCAAGCGCACGCCATGTAATTTCATCTTTTGATGATCTTAGCGTCACATTATACCTTCCCTCTAGCAATCTTAGGTTCTTTCTTGTTAAAGGTTCCCCCTTTGTTACGTGTAGTGTTATTGAAAATGTCGCGGTTTCGATTTCCACAATTCACGCCATTCTTGAATGCTCTTCTAATGGTAATCGTACTAAATATACTATCAAGCTCAATAATGGGCAAACTTGGCTTTTGTATGCTTCATCTCCAATTGATTTGAGTCATAATGTGTCGTCTGTCACTTCTGGTATGTTTTCGGGTATTATTAGGATTGCTTGTTTGCCAAATTCTGATCAAACGTGTGAAGCGGTTCTTGATCAGTTCAGTTCTTGTTATCCGACAAGTGGCAATGCTGTTTTCAGTCAGCCATTTTGCTTGGAGTACAGGTGGGAAAAGAAGGGATCGGGTGACTTGCTTATGCTGGCTCACCCCCTTCATCTCCAGCTTCTTTCTGCTGCGGATAGCTCGGTAACTGTCTTGGAGGGATTTAAGTACAATAGTATTGATGGTGAGCTTGTGGGTGTCGTTGGAGACTCGTGGATATTGAAGAGTGACCCTGTTTCTATAACATGGCATTCCATTAACGGTGTTAAGGAGAAGGCATGTTTAGAAATAATTGATGCTTTGAACAAGGATGTTGCTTCCTTGGATTCAAAGGGAATATCTACAACATCATCTTATTTTTATGGAAAATTGATTGCAAGAGCAGCAAGGCTGGCATTGATAGCTGAAGAGGTTTGTCACTTTGATGTTATCCCTGCAATCCGCAAATTCTTGAAGGATACAGTTGAACCATGGTTGGAGGGGACTTTTCAAGAAAATGGTTTCTTTTATGAATCAAAATGGGGTGGAATTGTGACTAAACAAGGGGCTTTGGATTCAGGAGCTGACTTTGGTTTTGGGGTCTATAATGATCACCATTTTCATATTGGTCATTTCCTTTATGCAATTGCAGTGCTAGCCAAGATAGATCCCATGTGGGGGAGGAAGTATAAGCCACAAGCTTATGCACTTATGGCGGATTTTATGAATTTAAGCAGGCGATCGAATTCAAAGTATGCCCGCTTGAGGTGTTTTGATTTGTGGAAGCTGCACTCTTGGGCTGGGGGATTGACAGAATTTGCAGATGGACGAAACCAGGAGAGCACAAGTGAAGCAGTTAATGCATACTATTCAGCAGCTTTAATGGGTTTGGCCTACGGAGATACCCATCTTGTTGCCATTGGATCAACGCTTTCAGCTTTAGAGGTTCATTCTGCACAGACTTGGTGGCATGTGAAAGAGGGAAGCACTTTATATGGAGAAGAATTTACAAAAGACAACAGGGTGGTGGGTGTTTTATGGTCTAACAAAAGAGATAGCAACCTTTGGTTTGCTCCAGCTGAATGGAAAGAGTGTAGACTTGGAATTCAGGTCTTACCAATATTGCCCATTACTGATTTTCTGTTTTCAGACGTTCAGTTTGTGAAGCAATTAGTCAAATGGACACTGCCAGCTCTGGCTAGGGAAGGGGTTGGGGAAGGGTGGAAAGGGTTTGTGTATGCTTTGGAAGCAATATATGATAAAGTGGGTGCTTTGAACAAAACTAGGAGCTTAACTGGATTTGATGATGGAAATTCTCTTTCAAATCTTCTATGGTGGATTCATACTAGGGATGACAGAGTGGGAAAATGTGATAGAGCAAGCAAGTTCTGCTGGTTCAGACACTATTCTCATTGATTCTTTTAAGGTGTTTTACATTTGAGTATTCTCATTATGGTCTGATGGGAACAAAAAAGAGTATTTTGTTTGGTGATTTGGTGTTTGTCTTTAAGTTGAGCGGTAGTCTGCAGCTCTGTGCTCGGTGATATGATTTCTGTAATTTTCTCCAGACCCAAGTTGTTATAAATAACAGCTCAACTTATACCTATTTTTTAAAGAGTTCTATAACCAAAAGTTTGGTTCCTTAGGATGAAAGCCAATAATGTTGAATGCAATCTACGAAGAATTTTCTAAGTTGATCATTGGTGTTTGGTGTACCTGTAATTTCCAAATTGAGTAGGTGAAGCAGTGAATATTGTTACTGTGTTGATCTTTGTGTATCTGTGGTTGATTCCAGACATTTCCAATATATTATCAAATCACATCAGTTGAGATATACATTGATTCCAGACATTCAAACAACACCAATGTTCATAGACATAAATGCTTAATTTGGACTTCTGGTGAGATATACGTTAAATAGGAAGTAGAGATATGTGCTTGTTTGCAAATCAAAAACTGATTGATCTGAAAATCCCAAGCTGAAATAGCAGCTTGAAAATCCTTATTCTTCCATCTCTTTCTTGTTTTGGACATATATGCCTCCATGTTTGCTATATACTTTGACCCCTTTACAAATTTTCAACTAGCAGGTAGCTGTTACTCCAAATTTGTCTTGCAATGTGGGTATGGTTGGGGTTTTTCTCCTCCTCCTTTGTGTTTTCTTTTTACTTTCAACTCAAATTTTCTGTTGGTGAGAATTTTGAAAGTTAAACGGTTGCCTCTTTCATTATAATGTTCTTTACATTTTAGGCAAGTTAGAGGCTAGAAGCAAGGGAACATCTCTGCATCATTTAAAATGATGTTGTGAATATGGTGTCCAAAAACTCGAAAGGAAAAGAGTAGGCTGTATTGAAAGTCTTGCTTCCACTAGGATGTTTGAGGGAGTACAGACTGTATCTGGTTTTTGTAAGTGCAATAAGAGTATAGTAAGATGGAAAAATGCCAATAAAATGGAATGGAGTTAAAAGTCATCAGTAAAGAGGGATTCAAAGATGTCAAGGAGCTAGTTGAGTATATTCATGCACCAGACATATGATTATTCAAGTAAAAAACTAGATCAACCATTCAGATTCAGGTACATATTCTACAAAGGGCCTAAGGCTGCATACTGTGTCCATTGCTTAGAAATAGCTTAACTGTTGAATGTGTTTGAGTTTAAACTGTCTATTATTGGATGCTGCTAATAGCATCATTTCTGTTAGCATTTTTTACCAGTAGATGAAACCTTTCTAGTTCTGGATGTGAGTGAATTATCTATGGTAACATCTGGTTTTGATATCTTTATTTTAATTAGTAATGACTTGCGTCCTCATGGTAGGCCTTATGATTTGGTTTCTACAGCATGAAGTTTCTAACTGTGTCGAATGATAATCTAGTACCACTGTGTTGGTGGCGCATGCAGCATACATTTAAAGCAATCCTTCTCATAGGTTTTCTCAACACATTAGTAGGTAATTTCTCCCAATATCAACCATTGGATGTAGTAGAAGTGCTTCTGCCATCTAAAATGTTGTCAAGCACTTCATTCAGATTGCAATTTTCTTCTTTCTAACTGCTGTCATCGTTGTCTCATGAGATCTTGATGGATATTTGATTGCACTGAGAAGAATGTTGTGGCTGAAGACCATACCTTCTAAGCTCCATATTTCCAATATCAGTAGGCTTGTCATAATCTTTCATTCCTTTTTCTTGGTGGCACCCTAGACAAGTCATCAATATTGCAATAGTTTTTTTTATCTTCAGTGTCACAAGTGGTGGTAAGGTCTGCGTACATTTTACCTTTCCCAGATTCCACTTGTAGGATTCCACTGGGTATGTTGTTGTTGTAGTGTCACAAGTAAACCTCTCACTTGAAACCTATTTGATGCGATCACTGGTTATCAATGAAGTCTTATGGTTATTATAGCGTGATTACTATCTAAGCTAGCCTGCTTTTACCAGCCCAAAAATGACGATTTTGTTGCTTGATCCTTCATCTGTAAATACTTCACAAAAATTTTAAGTTGCAGGATGGTTTGATAATTAAAGTGTTGTTTGGACCATCAATTTAGAACCCTCTCAAAGAGAGCCATTTTGAAGATAAAATCACTCGTGAGCAACTTAACAAGTGAACATTTCCAAACTTGTTCAACCAAAAAATATTCTCACTTTAATCCAATGTCAAAACTTCTCCTCTCTTTTTCTTGGGGGGTGGGGGTGGTAAATAATAAAATTGAGCTATAGTTTTATATTATTATTTTTCTTAACTAACGTTTAATAAATATTGCTAGAAGATTTTGCGGGATTCACTAACTTTTTTGTATAAACAGAATTAATCCACAAAATCATTTTTAATTTTTCTTTAAATCAGCTTATTATTCTATTAAGTTCTCAAACATTGCTACCATTTTCACAAGTGTGAATCATGCCATGCCATGCGATGATTCATGCCATGCCATGCCACTGAGTCGAGGATTTATCAAAAATCTCTTTACATAATTTATTTGTTCAGATTTCACTTTATGAATGGTGCCAAATATATTGTTGTTTTCTATTATTTCAGGTTATAACAAAAAAAAAAATTGTTTCAAATTGTAACTGTAAAATATTAACAATGTATAATAATTTTCAAGAAAATAGGAAAAAGGAAAAAAATCGAAAAAATTTTAAAAGAAGAATTTTCAATCTCTAAGTAACGATTGAATTGGCATAAATTAAGGAGATTTGAACCAAAATATTTGACTCCCTTAAATTGCGTAATTCAATTGATTAAAGGTTGATAAAAATATTTGACTTCCTATAAGTACATTATTTCTTTCAACATCTTTCTGACAAATTAGTACTCTCTCTGTCCATCTTTACGATGTCCAACAATACTTGTCTAATTTATGAAATCAAGAGATAACTTTACATTTAGTTCCTAACTTACCCTTGTCATTAATTATAGTTATTTTCCTATTACATATTTCAATTTATTGCATTAATTATATAAAAATGCTGATTTGGTAAAATTACCCCATCATTTACTACTTCTTAATCCCTGTGCCAAATTAACAGGGGTCAAGTAAAGTTGGACGGAGGGAGTATATATACAAATATAACATGGCGTTAAATGAGATTGTACCGGTTAGTCATTTCCTTATTTTGTATTTTAATTTCATTCATAGCTCTAACTACTAACATTATTGTATGTATATTTTGTTTTTCTCCAACGAATCGAGGAAAAAAATAATGTATTTCTAGTAGTAATTAATTTGGCCTTTTATCGAATATTATGATGTGTAGATTTATATTTGACCTTGTGTACTTCATTGGAATAAAATTTATATAATTTATAATTGGTGATTCGGAAATAAAATTTATAGTTAGCATGAAATTAATATAATGAGAATTAAACATATGTTTTGTTTAATGTGTGTATATACTGAATATAAAGTTTATATTAATTTGATTTACGGTGTAAAATGAATTTAGCATATGGAGTAGTGAGTATGATGTGAAATTAGTGAATAATCATAACATATATGATGTGTTATTCCTGAGAACGCATGGTGTTTGCTTCATCAATAACTTTATATAAACTCCGTGAGCTTGTTATTCTTAAATAGTGTAATATATGCTCTTATATCACTATGTGGGGTGATTGCAAACATGGGCGTAATCTTTTTGGTTCCCATCGCCGTCATATATGATTGTGGTAATCAAATATGGCTCTTTTTGAATTATTGTCCCAATATGTAAATGGAAATTGACTTCAGCACCTAACGGTCTACCAAATCACTGTTAGTAACGTTCACTATAATTTGTTCTATTCTATCTGACTCTGAGTTGAATATGCTAAGTACCAGAGAGTAGGTTAATATGTTTTGTATCTGTAACGTTAACATTTTATTTTCAGGAAAATTAACTTTAATTACAGCAATTAACGGCATCCTTACCCTTCCCCTCGCTCTCATCTCCTCTTTTTCCTCATTTTTTGTTCCCCTAAAATTTGCAGAAATCAAAGGCTTTCAGCAACTAGGCCGTGCTAGCCTGTCATTCTTGACAACTTCAAAGTATGAAGGTCACGTTCAGAGTTTCTCATATACAAAGCTTTTTCAAAGTCAACTAGACATAGAGAATCATTCAGATTTTCCATCCATTCTTCATCCACCTTCTCCTTAAAGTAAACCAAGTAGCCAAATATTAAAGGGTCTTCCAAAAAATCTGTACTTTTATCATCTCAACGGGGAGCTGGTGCCCCAAATCCTCTGTACAGTGAGTATTCTACCCTCAACAGCTTGAAAATGGTGCCGCTTTTACTGTTTTATGCATTTTTCATTTTGGTTCAGGGTTATAATGCTGAGTTAACCTTACATCCAAACACCATAGATGAAAAATCAAACAAAGATCAGTTTCTCTTCCCCAAAGTAAAATCTTTAGTCTTGCCTGATCCTTCAGATTACTTTTCTAGTCAGCTTGTCTCCACCCCTTTGCCCACTAATTCATTTTTCCAAAATTTTGTACTCAAAAATGGTGACCAGCCTGAGTACATTCAACCTTATCTCATTCGCTCTGCTAACTCCTCAATTTCCGTTTCTTATCCATCTCAGAACATCACCTCTGCTTTAATAGAACAGATTTTTAGCCCCGATTTAACTATATCCGCTTCCAAGAATCCTAAGCCAAATCAACGCCACATAATCTCATCATATAGTGATCTTAGTGTTACTTTGGACTTACCATCAAGTAACCTTAGATTTTTTCTTGTAAGAGGTAGTCCGTATTTGACGTTTGCTGTCAATGGGAACACTTCAATTTCAATCTCAACTGTTGATCCAATTCGCAAGCTCTCGTGTGATACTTCTCTTACTAAGTATACAATCAGACTCCGGAATCATCAAACCTGGATCTTATATGCATCTTCTCCGATTCATTTGACTGATAATGTATACACCATTAAGTCTGAAGGGTTCTCGGGTGTAATTCGGATTGCTCTCTTGGCTGATTCTGATTCCCTATTTGAGAAAATCCTTGATAAGTATAGCTCGGGTTATCCTGTGTCGGGAAGTGCCACTTTGAGGTCTTTTGCTCTCGAGTATAAATGGGATGTGAAAGGTGCAGGGAAGTTGCTTATGCTTGCTCACCCCCTCCATCGTCAACTTCTGTCAAAAGCAGATGCTTCAGTAACCGTGCTGGAGGATTTCAAGTATAGAAGCATGGATGGTGACCTTGTTGGGGTAATTGGAGATACATGGGATCTTGAAGCAGAGTCAATCCCAGTATCATGGCATTCAATTAAAGGTCTGAAGAAAAAATCAATCCCTGAAATTGTTCGTGCGCTTGGTAAAGATGTCAAGACATTGAATGCATCAAACATATCTACTACATCGTCTTACTTTTATGGGAAATTGATTGCCAGAGCAGCAAGATTGGCATTGATTGCAGAAGAGGTTTCTTATCCTAAGATAACGCCAGTAGTTGTTCAATTCTTGAAGGATATGATAGAGCCTTGGTTAAATGGAACCTTTGGTGCCAATGGCTACTTCTATGACAATAAATGGGGTGGTCTTGTGACTAAACAAGGAATAAATGACACAACAGGTGATTTTGGTTTTGGAATTTATAATGACCATCATTTTCATTTGGGATACTTTATATATGGCATTTCAGTGCTTACAAGATTTGATCCTGCATGGGGAAAGCAGTACAGGAAGCAAGCCTATGCTTTAGTGGAAGATTACACAAACTTGGGACCGAAGGAGAACCAGCATTACACTCGTCTTAGGTGTTTCGACTTATGGAAGCTACATTCTTGGGCTTCAGGGCTAACTGAATTTCCATTTGGGAGAAATCAAGAGAGTACAAGTGAAGCGATCAATGCATATTATTCGGCAGCACTGATGGGATCCGCATATGGAGATGCAGATCTTGTCGCGGTTGGCTCAACCCTTGCAGCCTTCGAAATTCAGTCAGCAGAGACTTGGTGGCATGTAAAAAAAGACAACAAAATATATGCTCCAAGATTTGTCAAGAACAACAAGGTTGTTGGTATTTTGTGGTCTAGAAAAAGAGACAGCATTCTTTGGTTTGCTCCAGCTGAGAGGAAAGACATTAGGCTGGGGATTCAAGTTCTACCAATATTGCCAATCACTGAGGTTGTGTTTTCTGATGTTCATTATGTGAAGGAGCTTGTGAAATGGGCACTCACTAGTGTACCCAAAAACAGAACTGAGGAAGGATGGAAAGGATTTGTTTATGCCTTGGAAGCAATTTATAAGCAGAAGCAAGCTTTAAACAAAGTGAGGGACCTAAGCAGTCATGATGATGGAAATTCACTCTCAAATCTTTTGTGGTGGATTCATAGCAGAAAATGATCAGCATTAAACTTGAGAGGTTCACTAATTTTGTTTGTTAGATTGTTATTCTTGATGGGATGCACATTTCCATTTGTTAACTTGAAAAAATATGATTTATATGTTTAATAACAATATTACAAAGTTCATGTTTCTACACTGGACCATTTATTGAAACTTTTTATTTGAAATATGCATCATGATCTGCTGCTACATTCTGTTTCCATATTGATGCTTATTATAGATGCTCCCTCTGCCCTCACCTTTCTTTTTTACTTGGGCAAAAAAAATGTTATCTTCTTATTATTAGAAATAATTTAATTTTAAAATTTTTCTTATTATTCTTTATAAAATTATTCTTGTCATATAAATATTTAAAATTGATTTTAGTCTAAATTTAAAAATCTTATTTTTTTCCTTAAAAATCGTGTGGTGTCAAGTTGCAGAAATATGTATAGTTTTTTTTAATACTATACCAAATTAAACAACTGAAATTCTGATGCAACTGCCAAGTTTGTTGCATCATTAGCTTTGTAATTATATTGTTCCTTGAAGCATCTGCATTTCAATTTTTTATTTTATCATGATTTGGTGACCTCCAGCGAAGTGACAACAAATAAAAGGGAGGTGACATCTCAACTCTTTGCATTGACTCAAGCTATTCCTCATCTCTTTTTTTAATGAAACAAAGATTTTATTGATTAAATATTCTTGAATACAACTTTGTTTATTGCTTAATTCTTCTCTCTAAATATTCTAAACATCATCAAAATATAATTACTCTATTTGAGATGATCAGATGAATGGTTTTACAATTGTTTTGTTTTAAAATGTTCATCAATTGCATATTGAAAGGGATGTCATGCTTACACGCTCATTACTATAATTTGTTCTAGTAATCTCTCGTTTGTTCAACAAATTATATAGTGTTCTAACAAGTTACATTGCATATACTTGCAAGTTGCAATGTAATTTTTTGACTCATTAATATATTTTAATATTTTGTTATAATATAAACTATTTTATGCTTAGACAAAGAAATATTTACATCATCCCAATAAATATATAAACACATAGGACTATGATATATGAGAAACATTTTTTTGTGTCTTCGATTTAGCTTCATAGACTCCCAACACTTTACTGATGAATACGTGCTTAGTTAAACATAAAGCAATTATGAAGAATAATACAAGTCATTTCAATCTTTTTCTTCCAATTCTAAGAAAGATAAATCCCGAAAAATCTGTCAATAAATGACGAACTCCATTATACAGATGATAGGACAGGGCTAAGGCAGTAAATTTTTAATAAAAATCCTTTCTGGTTTGCTTTAGCTTTTCCAGCATTCGCCGTCCCTTCAATAGCCTTTTGCGCGGATCCTGCACCTGCGCTTCCAGACCTCAACGAGATTCCAGTAGGCCTTTCTCCTGCGGAAATAGCCCAATTGCATCGGGAGACTGAAGAGAATGCCGCCCAGTGTGGTCGTCACAGTACTTACTTATGGGCTAACAGGTCACACTTTGGCCAAGTATCCTACAAAGAGACTCCCGAGAGCCAGAAGTATTAAAGGAATGGCCATAGGAATGGGCGCATCATGACATCGTAAGATGTCTCGCCCGAATGAATTAGTTGATACTAGAAATGTTAGAAAAAGGTAAGAAGGCCAACCACATAGGGGGGGGCGAATCGAAAAACTCAGCTTTTCGGAGCGGACCAATCTTCCGTGCCGCACCCCCCCCCCCCTTACTCTCTCTCTATAAAAAAGCCTACGGGAAGCGTGAAGAGCTAAGCCACTAATATCGTGGCGAAGGTTAGACCTCATAAAGTCAGCGAAGCTATCTACTAATTGAAAATATATTTTAAATTTGTTTAGATAACTCTTTATATATATTTTTTTAATTTCAATTTACGTGATTTTTTTTTTACAATGCATAAAAGAAAGAACTTTTTATAGTTACTAAATGCATTTTTAAATTTTTTGTTTTATTTTTAATAAAATATTTTCTAGTCACATAAATATTTATGATTTATTAGAATTACAAATGGAAGGCGGGGGATGCTTGTCATATATATCAACTCACTTTCATCAATTTGGACAAAATGTTAAAGCAGAAAAGACCAAAAAGATGAAAAAGGGAAAAGTGAAAGACACTAAAGAATGGTGATTTTTGGTGGTCTGGTGTAATTGTTTTATTAATTATATGGTATAATATGATTTGGTTCTATAGTTATGTAACAATAAAAATTCTCATTTTTTAAAATTATTAATTTGGTGGTATCCCATGTTTTTCTTCTTTTTTTCCCCAATAATACTCTTACTTAAATTAAATATTTTTAATTTATCCTTTATTCTTTTTTAAAATTTACCCTAATATATATTGTGTTTGTATTATTTTCCTCCGCATCAACTTTCGAAACTTCTCTTTCGCCTCGTCTTTTTTTTCAAGGTTTAGTCTACTTTTGGAGGTTCATTCTTTTAAAGTTCTTACTTTTTATTTTCTTTATATTAGGTTGTATGTTTCTTTACTTGATTCTATATATTTATTTGAAAATTGTTTTTATTAAAAAATATTGATAAAATTAATATTTATAATAATTAAGAACATTTTAATAAATTTAGAAATTACGATACAATACCACACAGTCAAATCAAATAATAAATTATCATTAAATAATAACAACTCGTACAGTCTATCCAAATATTTTATTTACAATGCTATACCATACGGTCCAAACAAGGGTAAGCATCAAGCGAAAAAGGAAACGCGTAGCGCCACAGAGCCAATGTTCACGCGTGCCCGCTAATTAGGGAATTAATTTAGTGGGTCATAAATTACTGCTTATAGCAACGTATATTTGCTCCAGTTTTTCCATAGACAATGACAGTTATAAACTAACAAAAGATCGGGGAAGACAACTACTACTACCTCTATTTTAATACTTCTAAAACTTAATGTTGGCTTGGGTCTATGAGTAATAATTTGTCTGTATGCAATATGTGCGCAGAGACCACAAAACCATTAGCCGATCTTGAACATGGGCTTCATGATGTTTTCTTTGACTTAGCTTCTCGATAACGTTCTTTACACACACAGAATGTTTATTTATTTTAGTACATTAATTTATTTTGTTTGACGTAAATGCTGAGTTCATCAGTATGTACCTCTGAGGCCTCCCCATGTTGTCTCTGCCTTGTTCAAGATTCTAATTTTACTCGCTCTCTTTGACATACCAAATCAAGAAAAGAAATACTATTCCGAAGTGGCAACCACGTTCCCATTTGCCCACATTTCATGGGTGGTATTGGTATACTATACAGCTTTACCATTCCTCATGTTCCAAGATTCCTACCTGTAACCCAGAGTCTCAGAGGTAAGTTGAGTTTTGAACTATTAACATTGCATTCAGCTTTCTTGCAATGTCTACTTGAGGGATCTGGTGCTGTCTGGTTTTCCCTAACTGCTGACTTTGGAATTTGTTGATCTGGGTTGTTAATACTTTTGATTCTAAGCAAATATTGCGACTTCAATTGAGGCTTTCATATTGACAGCAGTAGTGAAGATTTAGTTTTTGGGAAGAAGGTTTTTGCATTCTTGGATTATCTGCTGGATTTGTGTGCAAATGAGGGGTTTTTGAGAAATTCCAATGTGGATTTGGGAGGTTTATTGCATAATTCTTGATCAGAATTGACACCTTTCACTGACAATGGCCTCTCCAGATTCTCCCCCTCCTTTTTTTCCACTACCAGTTTTCCCTTCAGGTTCACCTTCAAATTCTAGTTCTGATTCACCTCCTGCACCACCTCCTGACTCTACAGCTTCTCCTCCTCCTCCTGACTCTACGGCCCCTCCTCCTCCTATTGACTCTTCAGCTCCACCTCCTCAATCCCCTTCTCCACCAGCTCCGGATTCTCCTCCTCCATCAGCGTCAAAATCACCTCCGCCGGCAGAATCCCCTCCACCTCCACCTCCTGCAGCAGCGGCGCCACCGCCTTCGGTATCTCCTCCACCAAAGCCGTCAGTGTCACCACCACCTTCTCCTAACGCTCCTCCACCAGCCAATTCTCCACCTCCAGTGTCATCTCCGCCCCCACCACCAGTAGATTCTCCTCCTCCTGCTCCTCCCCCTCCAGCAGTTTCACCTTCTCCTCCACCACCAGTGGAACATCAATCACCACCTCCTGCACCTGTTGCAAACCCACCACAAAATTCCCCTCCACCTCGTGTATCAACGCCCCCTCCAGCCTCACTGCCATCTACTCCTCCTCCAGCCTCACTGCCATCTACCCCTCCAGCTAACCCCTTGACATCTCCACCCCCTTCTATTTCTCCGCCTGCTCACCCAAATAATACTTCTCCAGCTGGAGCTCCCCCTCCATTACCTGTGACTCGCTTTCCTATAGAGAAGCCCACAGCTAAATCAACTATCCCTAACCCTGCTATCACTGCAGATTCTAGTACCAGAAATGGTGGGGGGAATAAGACGGGAAGTGTGGTGGCAATTGGTGTTGTTGCAGGGTTTTTGGCCCTTAGCCTGGTGATTGTTGCTGTCTGGTTTACACGTAGGCGAAAGAAAAGAGAGAACGCATTTAATCTCAATTACCTGGGACCCTCTCCATTTGCTTCCTCACCTAATTCAGGTATTGCTATAAGGTTCTTGAATTTCCTTATTGATTTTGCTGTATGGAATTTGTTTATTGCTAGAACATTCCTATTTTCCAGAGTGATAAAATGCATTCCTCCTTTCCCAAACTCTAGCTTGGATGGATTGCTGTAGTGATGACAAGGAACTGTAGCACGTGAACCTTAATGATCCTTTTGTAGAAGGAATTAATGGTAATAAGCTTTATTTTTTCAAGTTACAGATGGACCATCTGTATTATTGAACATCAGATGCATACCTTGTTTTCTTATGCATGAAAATTCACTTTGTTTTTTTCTTTTGCTATAAAGTTGAGTGCACACAACAAAATCAGTAAGGGCCAAGAGAACTGGAATTTTGAATTTTTTGTGTAGCTTAATTGTCCATATTCTTTTTACCTTTCCACTTATTGATCAGCTTTAAAATGTAAAGTACAGATCAGAAAAATTAAATTCCACTTTGTCAATTGTGCAAACTTGCCCCGAGTATTGTTAACGTATATTATTCTTAATGAATTATACTTATTTTTCCAGATACATCATTCCTGAGATCAAGGTCTCAACATTCCACTTATCTAGCTCCAATTGGCTCGGAAAACAATTTTATGTACTCTCCTGACAGGGGTGGTATTGGAAATTCAAGATCATATTTCACTTACGAAGAATTATCTGAGGCAACAAATGGTTTTTCTCCTGATAGTGTTTTGGGTGAAGGTGGGTTTGGATGTGTTTACAAAGGTGTTCTTAATGACGGAAGAGAAGTCGCTGTCAAACAGCTGAAAAGTGGAAGTGGACAAGGGGAACGTGAGTTCAGAGCAGAAGTTGAGATAATCAGTCGTGTGCACCATCGCCATTTGGTTTCACTTGTTGGTTACTGTATCTCAGAGCAGCAAAGGTTACTTGTCTATGACTATATGCCAAACAACACGCTTGACTATCACCTTCATGGTAAGACGGGTTCGAGATAAGGGAACTGATGAATCAAAGAACTTGTGTTATTGTACTCCATATTTTGTTCTCTATGTTGAATTGTCCAATTCCACAGTTCCAAGATGAGTTACTTATTTTTCTTATCATGGCCGGTAACAACCATGACATGATGGCTGCTAACAATGGCTACAACCAATTGGCCTTATACTATGTCACATTTCTATTTACATAGATGAAACTGAGAAGGATGTTCTCTAGTCTCGGATATGTTGCTAACTTAACTTCTTTCGCTGCAGATAAAGGCAGGCCAACTATGGATTGGGCTACCCGAGTAAAAGTAGCTGCTGGTGCAGCACGTGGACTTGCTTATCTGCATGAAGACTGTAATTTTCTTATTATGTTTATATTTACTCTTGTCCTCATTTATTAAACCTAGGGCTTCTGAACACCTAATAAAAGGGATAATGGGGGACAAAGTGGCTTAAGGAGTGTTAGGTTTCTCCAAGGAAGCTCAGATGAAATATCCAATGTTCTTTGCTTAGCATGTGTTATCCATCAAAATGCCTAATTTCGATCACCATTCATTATAGAAGTGTAAAACTTTGATTATTCACTGTAATTGATAACTGCATTGTTAATCCATGGGAACTGATGCTAAAATAGACCAATCTTTTCAGTTGTAACGTCGCCAAGTTGAACTGACTTTCTTTGGGAATAGAACATGTTTTTATGTTTGCAATTTTTCTTTACTCATTTATCCTCTAAAATTGCTGATTATGTTGGTTTCAGGTCATCCCCGCATTATCCATAGGGATATCAAATCATCAAACATTCTCTTGGATATGAATTTTGAGGCACAGGTATCGCAATTTATCCAACCTAAATTATTTTTGTGACTTGGTGTTGTCATTGTTTGTTGAATTTAGGCATCTGAACCAGAAAATCTGGTATTCCGTGCTGTAGTGGTGTATAGGAAATCATGTGTTATGGCGTATAGTTTATGCAATTTTACAATGCATTTCCTCCTTTCAGGTTGCTGATTTTGGGCTTGCAAGGTTAGCAGGTGATGCCAGTAGTACACACGTGACAACTCGAGTGATGGGAACATTTGGGTAGGTCATACATCTGCTAAGTCTTAAATTTGAAGAAATCTTAATTGGCCTCTTTCTGTTACAATATCATATCATCTGACAACATTATCAACACCATTGTCAATTGCACCATAAGTAATCTCCAAAAAATTTTATCCTAAAACTGCATTTACTTTTATAACTTCTATTACTTTTTGTGACTTTCATTTCACTTTAGACCTCTGGGGAAGAGTAAATTGACCTTAATTTAACATATATTGATTCCTCACTTGTTAGAACAACCTTCAGTTGGTATCAGCCTCAAGTTGGTTACTTAGTAGTCTTGTATATGAGCAGGATTTGGTCTTCAGTCAAACAGTTGCTTTTATGCAGCATCTCAGAACCATAATGAATATGTCAAGCCACCTAGATTTTCCGAAAGGCCCAGTTATCCTACCGACAGAAGTGGGTTAAACTTATATTAATGAAAATGATGAATTTTGTAGTTGTATTGCATGCATTCAGCTGATTACTTGATATTAACATAAATGATTTCAGATACTTGGCACCAGAGTATGCATCTAGCGGAAAATTAACAGAGAAGTCTGATGTCTATTCATATGGTGTTGTGCTTTTGGAGCTTATTACTGGGCGGAAACCTGTTGACCAGTCTCAGCCCTTAGGTGATGAAAGTCTGGTTGAATGGGTAAGTTCAAAATTTTAGTAGTTTTTAATTTCCTGTAATGATTAATATTGATGCTTAATCAGAGTTTGTGGCCAAGCAATCCCTTGTATGCTGAATTAAAGAGAAACAAAATATCGAAACCTAGGCCATGCATGTGTCATAATCTATAGGGGGAAGCTGGGGTTTCTGGGATGTTTATTTCTTTTAAGGAAGAAGATTGGTTTCCAAATTTGTCTGTAAAGGCTCTTGGCCTTATGGATGGTGAGACCACAATAAGGATGCTCATTGGCACAACAAATGCAATTGGAATCATGTGCCAAGTTTGCATATACACTGGAGTTATGTTGCTCAGACTCTCCAAAAATGAAGTCGCGCAACGCAAATACTTCTGAAGGATCCAACATGTACCCTGTCGACATTTAGAGTCTGAGCAAACATAGCACCAGAGAACAGGCACATTTACTTGTAATTCATATAATTTTCTTAGATGCTACATTATGTATAGTATCACAATTCAATTAATCATATGAAAAAATCGACCCTTCATATTGAGAACTTCACTAAACTAGTGCTCCATTAAATGGAAGCTGAGAATGTTACCTTCTATCCTGTAGGCTCGACCTGTGCTTGCTCAAGCACTTGAGACCGAGAATTTTGAAGATGTAGTAGATCCTAGGCTTGAAAACAACTTTGTTGCGAGTGAGATGTTCCGGATGATTGAAGCAGCTGCAGCTTGCGTGCGGCATTCAGGCTCTAAGAGGCCTCGAATGAGTCAGGTAATTAGAGTGCTACTGCAGGCAATGAAGTTCATTATTCATTTCCTTGGTAATCCTGATTTTTTTTTTGGTCCGGTTTTCCATCTGTCTTTCCATTTCAGGTGGTTAGAGCTCTCGATTCCATGGAGGAGCTGTCGGATCTGTCCAATGGAGTGAAACCTGGGCAAAGTGGAATTTTTGAGTCAAGGGAACAATCTGCACAGATAAGAATGTTTCAAAAGATGGCATTTGGAAGTCAAGAGTACAGTTCAGATTTCTTCAATTACTCCCAAGGCAGCAGCTATAGAAGTTGAATTCTCAGTGGCTCATTATCAAAAACTTGCCCTTGACAAGTGTTCTTTTCACAGAGAGATCTGACTTGTAATTAACATTGTGTAAATCACTGCTATTCTTTCTTTTTTGGTTAGAGTTGAAATCTGCATTCTTTGTACTCCCTTTTTTGGTCCTCACATGGCAAACAATTGGTTTTGTAGCATTCTGAAATTCAACATTCCATTTATACAGTGCAGATAATATTAATCAAGGGTCCTTTGACTGGGTTCCAAATGCAATTTTACTTCCTTATGGAAGCTTATACAATTTCTCAAGGACAAGTAATTGTTCCATGTAGCTAATTTCCTTTCAAATTTTGTTCTTAGATCCTTAATTATGTTAAAAGTAACTATGTCATTAAATAATTAATAAGCTATACATAAAAGTTTGTTTGATAGAATGCATTAAATGAAATAATACATGATCCCTACTTGCTAGGATTTTCAGCCTATCCCACTTGGAGTTAGGGAAAAGAGCCAAAAATATCTGTCATTTCCTCCTTTGTTCTAAAAATATTGTTGTCTTAATTTTTTTGTTCAAAGATATTCCTCTTTTCATTTTTTGGCCTAAAAATACTTTACTAATTACAGTTAATTAATTTATTTTTTCTAAAAGATACTTTTTTATTTATTAAAGTTCGTAATAGTCTCATTCCTAAATATTTAAGTCTAAAATAAAATGAAATAAAGAATTTATTGTGTACAAATGAAGAATAAAATTCTTATACTTCATTTTTACGCAATACATTATTGTTTTATATTTTATTATTTTATGTTTTACTTTGTGAAAATACTTTTTAATTTATTTATATTATTTTTTTAATTATATTTAAGTCATAATGTAAAAAATTTAATTATATAAATATTTAATATTTTTTACTTTTTAATAAATAACATATAATAAAATAAATTATTTGATATAATTAGTTGCAGGTAACGAAAGTTTTTGCCAATTTCGGCAAAACCTTTGGTACATTGAATTAGAGGTCAATGTTGTCGATATGAATATATGAATTTCCTTTTCATTATTAGTATATGATTATCGAGAGCAAAAAAGCAACAAAAAACTAAAAGAAATAATTTTTTTAATTATTTTTATCTTTTTTTTATTGAAAAGTAATTATATATAGATATAATAAAAACATGATTAATTTAAATATAATTAAAAATAAATCAGAATCATTTCACAAATAAAAATATAAAATAATAGTGTATACAATATAAAATAAAACATTTATCGTGTAAAATGAAGAATACGAATTTAAATGAAGAATAAGAATTTTAAGAATAAGAAATAGAATTTAAAGAATTTTATTTTTTATTTTTACACAATAATTTTTTTAATTTTATTTTTAGATTTATAAATATAGAATAAAATATTTTGAATATTTTGAGATGAGTTAATATTAAAAATTGAAATTAAAAAAATTATCTTCTAGAATAAATAAAAGAATTAACTAATTGATAAAAGAATTTAATTTAATTATATTAGGATTAAGAGTACTTTTAGATCAAAACACGTAAGGACAGATATTCACGAACAAAAAACACTGGTAGAGGATATTTTTAGACGAAAAGGTGGAAGGAGGATATTTTTGAGCCATTTTCAATAGGTTAGGGATATTCTTAGCCCTTTTCCCTAAGGATTTGTTTAGAAAATCACTTAGTAATATGAATTGGTGTAATTACTAGGGTTGTAATTACCAGTCTAGTAATTACATAACTTAATAATTATTATGACTTGTTTGCTTATCACAATGTAATCACAGTGTAATTACAAATGTTGTTTGGTCACATAAATGTAATTACAAGGTTATATTGAATTTTTAAAATAAAAATTAATTATCTAGAATTAAAAAATTATATTAGACAAATAAAGATATTTATAAATAAAACTAAATTAAAAATTTAAGATATACATTATCTTTAAAAGAATTATAATTAGTAAACATACACTCTTAATTAATACTATAGAAATTTTTTTCATATTTTTCAAATTAATATATGTTAATTAAATTAATTTTAAAAACTAATAGTACAAAATTTATACGAACATCATGAAATATATATTTGACAAAAATATTAAACATTATAACTATAGTGTCATAGTAAAATTATTAAAATATTTTATAAAAGATAATCTATCTAATATAACTAAAAAGTGGCATGTAATGTGAAATATCAAGTCAATATTACTAAATCAAATAAAATTAAAACTATAACATAAGTTCTAAATTCAAAATAAAAATCTAACATAATACTCTTATGTCAAATTTCAACATATGATCTAAAAGAAAAAAAAGGATAAGTTTATAACTTTATTCAACAATGAATTCAACTTTAATTTAAAAATTAAAATACTAATAAAATCATTCTAATGAAAAAAAATAATTATAAATAAATAAATAAGATGATATGAAAAATTACATGGAATCACATGAAGCAAAAATTTAGAATGAGAAGGAAATGAAAAATAAAAATTACCATTAAATAAAATATAATTTTAGAAAATATTAGAATAATAAAAATTAAAAAATTAAAAATATAAGAAAAAAATTAAAAAATAATCAACGTGTAATCATATCATGTAATTGCCACCAATTTATGACCTCCCCTGTGAGTTGGACAGTGTAATTATCCTATCAATTACATTCAAACAAACAAAAAAAAAATTTAATTATCATAGAGTTAGGGAGGGATACAAGAGTTGTTAGCATTGCTAATCCAAAACATTAATACAATCTATTCAGTACTATTCTTATATATTCATTTTTTTCTTTCTTATTAATAGTAGAAGCATTAATTGTATCACTTTTCTTTTGGATGATTTTGCATTCTCCACGTAAGCTGCCTTGGTGCCGCATAAATTTGTAAACGTATTTGCCATGAGACAGAAGCACTGCCCCACTAAATGAACTTTTTTCACTGTCCCAATGTAAAATATTAAGCCTTGAGTTTGATACGAGTCGTCAGGTAGGTGTAGATGGGAAACCTTATTGGCTTAACGATACTGTAAGCAAAAATACATTTCTTCTTCGAGTCTAAAATTTCATACGTAGTGCTCGAGTGGTAGGACCTAAATCTCAAAAATTGAGGTGCAAGGTAATTAGTATAAGAAGGCCACTCTCTGACTTCATATTCTGAGCTGCAGAGAGATATGGAAGTCGCGATATCCTTAGAATTGGAGCCACCAAAGCAGAGGTATGAACATGGAATGTTCTTTGCTAGTGGTTTTAGCTGCAGTTTGAATGCAAGAGACAGGAAAATTGTTTGTGTTACCAGTGGAAACTCTTACTTTGGTTCTCACTTGATCAAGAAGCTTTTGGCGTGTGGTTACCTTGTTCGAGTTATTATTCAAAATCAAGGTACTTGGCGAGCAACCCTTTTTCCTTAATTAGTTTGTCTCTATGACCGAATTTGAAGTTTTCCCTTCTTTTGTCTTTGCTTCTTGTCGAGAAAAGTTACAAGTTCCTCCTGTTTCATGAATAGCTAATCTTGAGGACATGAAGGAGCTGATGAGGGAAGAAATGACGCAACTTGAGAGTGTTGTGGTGGCAAGAATGGGTGATTTGGATAGCCTCTGCAATGCTGTTAGAGGTTGTCATGTTGTTTTCCACACATCATCTTTCATTGATCCGCGAGGGATCTCTGGATATACGGTTCGTCGTATTCTTCCTCTTGAGTTTAAGTTTATAAAGGATTACCTATTACTTTTGTTCAAGTAAAATATGATCATGTAAAGTTTTTCATATTAATCACTATATAGAAACTACATTACAAAATACTATTATCACTCTATTTGTTAGTTACCTCGACTGACTTGAAATGGTACAACTCTAAGGTAGTTATTTTCTATAACTTTGAGTCATGGTTTAGCATCAGAATAATTGAATCAGCAATTCTTCTTCGACCTCCTTTATACATATCAGGTTACTGAGAAATATATATATTTGAAAAATGAATAGGTATCTCTTTAAATTCCTCCTAGTGTAGCTCTGTTTTGAATAACTTTTTCCTTTTAAGTTTCTACTATACAAAATTCAACCTGTGTAGATCGCAAAGATATGCTGACAAGCCAACGTGATTCAGGAACAAATGGCATTTATTGAAGCTGAGGCAGCAAAGAATGTCATCGAAGCTTGTGGCAGGGCAGCATATGTTAAAAGATGCATTTTCACCTCTTCTCTACTTGCATGCATCTGGAAAGGCAATGACCTACCAAACCTCATAGATGAGAGCTCTTGGAGTGACGAGGCATTCTGTAGAGAAAACAAGGTATACTTGCTACTCTTCATTCTTCATTGTCGTCTAGAAAGAAGAGGGAATACAAATAAAATTGAACTATATACACCTTACTGATACTAGATTTTGGATTCGTCTATGCAAAAAGAGCTCTTTATAATCTTCTCGCACAATTACTAAAACATTTTTCATGGAAAAACAGCTTTGGCTAGCATTGGCCAAGACCGGGGCAGAAAAGGCTGCTTGGAGGAAAGCAAGGGAGATGAAGGTGAAACTTGTTACCTTATGTCCTGGACTTCTCATGGCACCATCTTTCCCAAACGCTCACCTCGAAACTTCTTTCCCGTACCTCAAAGGTATTTCTTTTAACTACATGTATAATCAGTATGAATCTACAACTTAAATTTGTCTGCTTGGCAATCGCAATTTTATCCTGCATCACTTAGATGTAAGACTCCAATTTCTCTCAATGTTTAATTGTAGGTGGCGATTTCATGCTGCGACAAGGAATTCTAGCAACTGAAGATGTTAGTAAAGTGGCAGAAGCACATATTTACGTCTATGAAGATATGGACTATGGAGCCTGTGGGAGATATATTTGCTTTGGAAAAATAGTTGGAACATTGGAAGAGGCCATACAACTTGAAAATGGCTTGAATATGCATGGCCAATTGTGTGGGGATCAAAGCCCTCTTGCAGTAGCAGTGGATAATAATGAAATTCCTCCCAGAATTACAAAGTCAAAGCTCAGTAGATTACTATTCCGTGCGTCACAACGCCTCTCTTGCAAACAGTGATTAGCAATATTACCAATGTAATAATTTTCTCCATTTACGTTTTCATTAGATATCTATCTATTTAGATTACCTAAAAAATAAATAATAACTTACTATCTAGGATGAGTGTGAAGTGAAAATTATATATTAGTGACAAAATGTCCTGTTATAATCGATTAAGTTGTACTATTAATTTGTGTAAAAATTGTTTATATAGCATACCTTTAAATCCTTTTCAATTATGATCAAAATATTAAAATTTAAATATTTTTTAAGTTCGTTCATTTTTACTTTGTACGCCCATAATAATTCATATGCATACTTTGTTATAGTATAATACTTTAACTGATGCTTAATATTAAGTATTAAAAAATTATTTAGTAAGAGTAAATGCAGCCTGAAAAGATATATTTATATTTTTTTAATATATTAACAACAATAAATAAAATAAAATTTTATTTTTAAAGTAGTGAACAAGTATAAAAATAAAAAATGAGATGATATTAATTATATCGAAAAAAGTTTCGAGAATTAATTAGTAAAAAATATAAATAAAGGGAAAAAAAACGTCGTTGTCTAGTACTCCACGACTAAACGACTGTATTTGAGACGACGACGACTCCATGGGAGAAGATGGAGAGGATCCACAGAAGCTGAAGAAGATAGCGGCGGCGGCGTATGACTATGATAATGATCTAAGATGGGCAGATTACTGGTCCAACATTCTTATTCCTCCCCACATGGCCTCCCGCTCCGATGTTGTGGACCATTTCAAGCGCAAGTTCTACCAGCGTTACATTGTCAGTATTTTCTTATGGATATACATGATTTACATATAGAGGACTCCAATTGGTTTTAGATTTTCTGCTTCATTGTCGAATTTTGCGTTTCATGTGTATATATACTATATCTGTTACACTATTTTCTTCCTCAAACTGCTCGGGGATTCTTTGATTTAGCATTTTAATTAATAGCGGAATTTTCTATTTTATAGTAGACCTAATATTTCGTTCTGTCTTTATCCACTCTGCGGGATCAAGCACATTTGAGACCTAAGGAAGGAGAATTAGCGGCATCTCCTTCGAGAAGAGCCCATATTCTTTCAGTAATACTATGAGACAGATGAGGAAATACTTCGTTTTTCGGGTCAAGGTTTGCATTTAGCTGAGGTACAAGTTCGTTAGCAAGTGGAAAGTAAAAAAGGGGGTCAATTCTCTTCTAATTGGACTTCCCGCTTCTTGAATTCCTTCAAAGTCAAGGGTTATCTTTTTGAGATTTGATGTCCCAATCAAAGGCATTCATTCGGTTATGAGTCTGAGTATGTACAGAACTGCCTTTGTCTTGTTTAATATCAGTTCTTCTTGGCGCGTTGAGTTCTTTTTTCTCTCTGAAGTATACGTTGGATGAAATATTTGGTTATGAGCTTTTACTTCTTGATTGCCCTTGTTCAGTGTTTGGGGCTTTTTCAATCTGAGCTGATATTGTCTATATATGAATTCAGTAATTATCCTTTTTTTGCCATTGTGGGCTTGAGTGTAAGAGTCTTAAGTTTGAGGTTTTCTTTGGCCCTTTCCTTATACTAGTCACTTTACCTCTTGAAATTCATGCAGGTCACTTTGTCATCCTATTCCTTAGCTTGTTATTATATTATCGCATTGATGATAATAGAGTGTTAGACAATTTGGGCTTGATGAAATTGCGTGGAGAATTTCATGTTTGTTTTATTGTATGATCCTCCTAGTTTCTGCTTCTACTTTGTCACCATATTCTTTAGCTTCTACGATGTGGTTACTTTGAATAACTGTATAAGTTCCTATTGTTTAGATCATTGTTGGATATTGTTTTGTTGTACCAGAGCTTATAAAATACTCATACTCCAGTTTCAACGGGGATGGATACAACTAGGAGGTGGTGTTATGTTATATACTGGTGTAACAGTCCTGGGCTTCTAGTATTATGGACTGTACAATGAGATATATTTAACATGCAGTAAAATGAAGTGTGAATTCCAATTTAAATTTTGCTGTAAATGACTAATCTGCCCTTTTTGATGAACTCTTAAACATGGCTCTAAGTGAATATAGAATTTCAGATGATCTAAATAATCAGTTAATTATTATTGTTTTTATCTTGGGAGATTTCTTCTGCGGTTTGCCTTGCTGATTGTGCATCTATCTGTCCAGGATCCTGGTCTTGTTGTTGAACCAATGACTACCAGAAGTTCGTCCCAACCAGCAAGATCGTCAGCCCCACAATCTTCTTCTTCATCATCGTCTTCATCAGCTTCTAACAACCAGCCAAGACAACGCAACTCTGGTATGGATTTCTCTCTGAATTCTGAATGAATAAAAAAAGCTCCTCTTCTTGGTAGACAGCTCCATTTCAAATGTAAAATTTGTATCTCATCCAAATGGAACTTATTTCAGGGGCAGCTAGTAGAACTTCTGGGACATCTACAACTGCAACTTCAAGTTCAATATCACTGCGATGGAACCGTCAAACTATACAATTTTCAGTGAATGCTTGGGTACCATTTATTCATCTTAGTGATTTGAATTTTAGAATATTTTCTTTTTAAATTTTGCACCATGATTTCTGTGCGAGAAATTTTAATTGGCTGCTTCCTTCTTCCAACAAGTAAAAATGTTTTAGTTGCTCTATTTGGTAATGGTTAACTCTCTATTAGCATAAAGAGATCATTAAGTGTATATATTCTTTCAAAGATAGGACCTTGTCTCCTTTACAGTGATGGAAGCTGATAGGGTCCTTCTTTACTACATGCAACTTTTGCAAGCAGGTGATGCCTCTCTATTAACAGGGATGCATTATGGAAAAATCCTTGTAGGTTTATTGCCTTTCAGCGTGACTTCTTATAACCTTCAGGAACGTACAATTGATCTGTTGGTACTATTCTCTGCAGGTCCTTGTTGTAGCATTTCTTGCAGTCTTTCCTCTTATACCTAAAAATCTGTCAAACAGAGCATACCGATTGGCCTTTGCAGGAAGTGCATGTTCTTCGCTGTATTCATTATACGCATTATATGGGGTAAATTTTGAATGCCGGTTCTTTTCCCCCCTCTCTTACTTTGTTTGAGGCTAGTTCATATCTTTTGGTCTATGAGGTGACTTTTGATAATCTAATCACCTTTTTGCAGAAGCCTAGCGCTTGGAATTTGCAGGCACTGCAAGTTTGGCTTCAGTCAGTAATTGTGACGAAAGATTTTCTCTACTTCATTTACTGTCTTACTTTTGTCACTTCACATCTCAACTTGAAATGTGAGCTTTACTTTGGTTGTCCCTCTTGTTCTTAGTAACTTTTATGGATTTGGTGTCTTAGTTCAGTAACATGTGTTATTGGTCAATGCTGAGCAGTTGCTTTGATTCCCGTTTTATGCCGAGCACTTGAACTTGTCGCGAAGTTTCTTCGACGCAACTTCAACACATCTTCATTATACAGGTAGCAGAACTGTCACCTTTATTTCGTGAAAAGAAAAGTTCTCTCTTGAAATGAGTGATTGTAAAATTGTTTGAATATGAATAATATCCTAGGGAAATCTTTGATGTTGTGGCAAAATATTTATTTATGTTGTAAATCTCTAAGTGGTGTACTACTTGATGTGCTTTTCTCCATTTGTGTCATCTGTTGGTTAATTTTTTGTGGGATGTGTGGAGGGTTGGGGTGTGCTAGAAATATTTTTTCCCTGTTTCTGAACTTATATGGCAACATCTGCAGGAAATTCCTGGAAGACGCTTGTGTATGGGTTGAGTCAAATACAACTACTCTTAGTATACTGTCTTCACAAGCTGAGATTGGGCTGGGACTTCTTCTAGTTGTCTCCCTATTTTCGTTAGTATCTGAGCTTACTGGTTCTTATATCATTACTCATTGTTCTTTCCATTTTGTGCACATAACTTTCCACATCCTTCAAATGCAGGTGGCAGCGTAACATACTACAAACTTTCATGTACTGGCAGGTATGTGTCATTCTTTCATTTTCATTAGTAACTTGAGCTTCTTTTTCCTTTGTATTTCTAGATGAGTGACCTTTCAGCACTGTATGAAATTTCTAGAATTCTTGCCGCCTTTGTTGTTTCTTTTTCGACCATTTTTGCATCATAGTGACGCAGCAATTCTTGTTGGATTGGTAGAGTTTAATTTTGTGATATATAGCAGCAAATATGAAACGCATAAGTATTGGTTATGCACACTATATTTTCAGTTACATCCCATATGCTGTCGACCAATATCCAACCCAGCCCACCAATTAAATATGTTCATTCATATTTGAGACTTTTAACTTGATGCAAGTTAGGGTCCTATCATATCAGTCAGTACATTAGATTACCTCAGTTAGTTGCTATCCCTAATTCTCATTGACATGTATTTCAACTCTTGTGCAGCTATTGAAGCTTATGTATCATGCTCCAGCTACTGCTGGTTACCATCAGAGCATGTGGGCTAATATTGGGAGGCATGTTAATCCTCTGGCTCAACGTTATGCTCCATTCATGCATGCTCCCATCTCTTGTATTCAAGGATGGTGGTTAAGGTAGAATGGTAGAAGACAGCAGCAAGACTTTTACATCTTCCTCCTAGGCTAGATTTTTACTTTTCCTTTATCAAAAGATTAACCATTATTGTCTACTGACACTAGACCTAGTAATAATCTGGCTATTGTATAGAAATTAAAAATATCGTCAAATCAAGGACATTTATGTTAAAAGAGTTCAAATTTTCCTGTCCGGAAAATCCATTCATAGTCAGAGGGTCAGGGCCTTGTTGGTTTGCATGTAATCAGTTGGCAAACAATAACCTTTCCACTTTTTCTCCATAATTGTGGCCAACGTCTAAATCATAAAACTACTTGGAACAAATCAAAAAGGGAAATCGATTAGATATCTTTGATTGAATAAAAAGAATCCACCATATGCTCCGCTCGAAAGAGAAGTTTCCTCTTATTATGTGCTTAAATAACCTTGATTTTTCTCTCCTGCTGGTGGTGGAAATTCATAAATTTTCGTTTGAGAAAGAGAGAGAGAATTTTAGGGTCTTTAGAAAATTTATTAATTAAATAAATAGCTAAAGTATTTAAATTTTTGAATGAGATAGTCATAAACAAAAGTAAATTTAGAATTTAAGTTTTATGGGGTTAACCTTTTAAGTCTTTTGAACCAATTATATTTTTAGTGTTATAGAATCATATATATGTAAAGAAAAAGGGAATCAAAAGATTAAGTTTAAATAATCAATCAACTGAACAATTAAGAATTTTCAAATATGTTGGCTCAAATGAATGCAATAGTATTATGCATTTATCTTTCATTATACACACTTTTAAGTTAATAGCAAAGCAGGTAGAGGTGCTAGTTTGAGTTCATCGTCACCCATTGTCCAAAAAAGAAACAAGTCTTGTTTGACTCATGAAAAAAGAATCAAATTGTATATGAAGGAGCGTATCGAATGAAATTATTGTATAAAAAAAGTGTTTGTTCTAATACTTAATACTTTTAAATGAGATGATTATATAACAGTAAATATGAAAATATATTAAAAGACATTTATTTAAAGGAATTTTCACAACTTACGATTACACAAAATTATTGACATTTTGGTTTAACATATTATGATTATGTTAATTTCAACTTACGATCACACATAATTATTACATTTTTATTTAACTTATTATGATTATTTTAGTTCTTCTAATCCTAAATTAAAAAGGATATTCTTATTTGACATATTTTGAGAATCCTAAATAAAAAAGGATATTCTCATATGATATATTTAAATAATAATGGACCTTTGACCCATGTTGAAATCCGTATCCGAATCCAACCCAAATCCGTATCCGGTTCAGCCTCAAATTCTTGCCGCGCTCTTACCCTCCCTTTTTTCCGCAGCGGACACAAACTTCTCTTTCTCCGAAGAAAAATCAAATTGTATGTTTCTCTATATTATACTTTCCTTCCCGTTTCTCTAATTATACCAAAAACCTAATCTCTGTGGAATGAATTTTAATGGTAAAGCACGTTTTCTTGTGAATTGAGTTATAATACTTTGTTTCATATCATAGTTTTTGTCAACTTTTTTTTTGCCCTACAAAATTTACGTTCTTAATTGCTTTACATATGATAATGGCTTGAATTGTGAGTTTGCATGTGAGTGGTAAGAATTACTATTTGATTACGAAAAACTTCCTTGAATTATTCAGTGGCGTGCAAGTTGATCAACATTACAATCATAGAATAGGATTGAATTTTAGACTTTGTGAATCTTTTGCATGTTACCTTTTAAAATTTCTTTATCTTGAATAACTTATCTTGGTGATTAGTTGTTTAGTGTGTAGTTACTCCCATTGTGTAAGACTTAGTCTGTTTTTATCCAATGGAGACTGTTTAAGGTAATATCACCCTAGCTGTTAAGCAGAACTTCACATGGTTACCGCCACCCCCTTTCCCAGGGCGGTGAGAGGATGACCACTTAAACAAGAGGAAGTGCATCCATTGAAACCCTATATAGGATGTCCGGGAATTTCAGTACATCCATATTTGATATGCGCGCGCGCACACACATATATAAGAGTTTTATGGAATAATGCTTTGTAGAACTGTTGAGAAAATCTTTTTCTTTCTTGAATCTGCCATTGCTTGCATTCGTACTAAAATTTCTAACTCACATCAAGTAACATTAACACATTTATGTCAGCTTGTAAGTGTAGAAAGCCCCTAATTTTGTTGGTTGTTAATTTTCGTTGTAGGAAGAATGTGTAGAAAGTCAGATGAATTTGAACAGAGTCAGTGTTGAGTTACCATTCAGTTCTGGAGGAACCTATTTGTTCCAGGAGGCATCAGATCTCCTCCAGCTTAATGCCACAGGTTCACAACAGCATTACTGTGAGAAACAAGATAATAATCAGATCGAGTGGACCAATGATCAAAGAAGGGTTCCTGTTAATGGAATGATTGGAAATAGAATGTATGTTCGAAATGTGTCATTTGTTTTTCCATGGACAAAGTTGTTAAAACTTGGACATATGATATCATGTGAATGATACACTTGCATAATTTTCTTACCTTTGGAAAACTATTTTCCTTTGCAGCAATAGTCTTATGTGGAAAAGGAATTTGGATATGGGCAAGCAGATGTTCAACAATGATGCAGTTTGTAAGGTCTGTTTCTTTGGTGATTATTATGTTTAAGTCTGATAAACATGTCAAATTCTCGTCACATGAATCTTTAGTTGGAATATTTTTTCGAGGATTATTCATAGTTCAATGCTTTCTGTATGAATTCTTCATCACCAGCTAAGAGTTTGCTTTTTGTTGGTTGACTAATGTTTAAGTTTTATTCTCAGAACTGCTTTATTGAGTTAAGCCCATTTGTTTTGAATTAAAACAGCAGGATCATGTGGGGGAGATACCTTCACGTGAATATCAAAACTTATTCCAGCAAGAAGCATATTATCCACAAGCATGGCAGGATGAAGCACTTGGTTGCAGTTCAAATTTGCAATCTGTTCAGCATGATCTCTTAACGGCTTCTTGTATGACGGACAGCATGCTACAAACAGGTGAGTTTTTGACAACTTGTATAGCTTTGAAAGTGGCAAGTAGCTTTTCACCCTGATGTGGATCTGTCTTTCCTGTGTTCGTCTCTTTCTCTCTCCCCCTCATTTATATTTGACATTTAATGCTTTGCAATTTGAAATTCTAAGGTATCACTTTTGATACAGCATTCTCAGATAATAAGCCTGGTGAATTGGGAGAAGTACTTTCCCCGATCAGTGTGTCATATGCTTCCAAAGAGATTGTTGATTCTCCTGAGCCATTCTCATCTGTTACTGTATTCTCTGAAGGAGAATGGAATACCAATAAGGAACCCTATGAAGATGGACTAACGTATTCAGATAGCGGTTTGTTAAGTGTCTCCGAGACAGTATCGAAAAGTCCAATTACGCCTCAATATTCTGATGAGGGTAATTTCTATTTCTTATGAACTCTTGTTACGTATTAATTCCTAAATCTACTTATGGATAAATGATTGTGGTGATAACTTCTTGAATTTGTCATTTTCTCAAATGATTCTAACCTTTCGTTGCTTTTTTCATTCTCATAACTCTCTGACCTTCTTTCCATTTTACTTTTTTCTACTTTCCACTTAAGTTTGTCCAAAACTATGTCCCCTTTACTCTTCAGTACTTTTCTTTATATTGTTACCCAGCAAGGTGCCAGTCAGAACCAAATTTATACTATGGAAATTTCATATTATCAAGAAGTTAACTTCTTTTTTTGTGTAGTCACTTATTACACTTGCTTTTTTTTTGCTTGATTTGGCCAGTTGAATTCAGTCTCAGAAACTATGGAAGATACTTGGAGACTAATCAGAATATTTATCATGAGAACGTTCCAGCATTACATGGACAAAGTGTAGATTCGTCCCATCTGAATTGTTGGACTTCAGAATCAGAAGCTAAGTGTCTTTCTAAAGTCAACACTTTGCCAACTGCAATGTCTTATCAGCTGCCTAATTCGAGAGCTTATGGGTACTTGATGGAGCAAGATGCTAGCATGAGTAATGTATCAAGACAAACCTCGAGTTTACTCAGCGTATTCCAGCCCTTCCCAGAGAACTTACCTAGTGTTCAGCAACAAGATTTTCATCAACTTCACAATGGTTCTTCAAATGGGTCTGACTCTGCTGTTTATCCAATCACATCTGCAAACCTTTCAAATTCAGATAATTTGTCTGTACATGATATTCTCGCTTTATACATCAACTACAGTAGTGTAGTAGTGGATGCTGGGAGAATTCAAATTCCTTTTATACATTACTTGCATTCAATTGTATGCAATGGAAAGAGATGTTGGTGTGATAGGAACTCGACACTGATATCTCATTTTCAAAGCTGTCAATATGCTGGCTGTGGGATGTGCAAACTTGTCAAAGAGCTGCATTCTACAGATGTAAAGAAATCAGACAAAAATGTGGTAGCAATTATCCATGATGAGGAATGTAGAGGCTTTAGCTCTTATATCAATGAAGCTGCTTTGCCTCCATCAAAGCGGAAGAGGGTGGAAAATATCTCTGCTCTTCAATTTGGGCCTTGCAATGCTGATTCTGGCAATCACCAGTCCCCTGCTGCTGGACATTTATCATTAGGGAAGTTCTTTGAAAGTCCTATTTGCAGCAAGAAGAATAAAACAGAGATCAGTAATGAAATTACAAGCTGTGTGGAGGACCATAATACAGCTGGTGAATCTTGTAATCTTGCCAGTGTCGACATCTTGCAGGTTGACAATGGATCTTTTTCCTCTACAGAACTCACTGATAATTGTCAACTGCCGAAGACAGTGCATACATGCAATAGCGGAACAGATTATAATGAGATTACAAGTTCTTCCCAGATGAGCATAGATACGGAGCCTACTGATGATCAACGACAGGAGTTACAAAGGACATTTAAGGATAACCAGACCACTTCATCTGGAAGCGCTTTAACTGAACCAAAAGCTGATTATCAAATGGAAATGAGATCAGAAGATCCAAAGAGGCTGGGTATTTCATTGACAGACTTTTTCACTGTTGAGCAGTTGAAGGATCATATCCACGGTCTCAGTCAATATAATCAGGTTTGTAATATAACATATCCTTCATATTTGTTCAGTTTTTCTCACTCATATCAAAACTAAGAAGACTTTGAGTAACAAATTCAGAAGAGTTTGGTAGATTATAGTTTGAACTGGTCCGACTGTTGGGTAAAATTTTCTTCAACTTGTTTATTTTGTGATGATATTTTAGTGGTACAATTTATGTAAAATGGTTTCTTGTTATCTTTTATGGTTGTTGCTCTTATTGTGCTGGTTATAAGGTATCAATAATACAATAGGAGTAGCTTTATTTTTCTTAAACGGTAAAGAGCACATTGGTAGAGAAGTATAAAGAAGGATAGATAGTAGGGTGTCACATTTATACATAATTGAGTTCACAAACCTTCTCGAACTATAAGTTTTTGAACTTGCATTAGCACACACTGCCGAATTAGTCAATAAAAGAAGCAGAACTTAAAGGCATTTCTCAGTATTTCCAGTTTTGGTTACTGCCCTATTAAATTCATGGAGAAGTCTTCCTTAGCAAGGCAAATGTCTTTGCAGAAAGAAAAGAGTTAGACAAAGGGACACTTCTGCCATTTTGATCAGTTGGGGTGGGGGGATCTAAAATACTGCACACATTGTGGGGCTTGCAGAAATATAATTAGTTCTTTGATACTTACTGAAGTTCATTTATTAGGATAAAGGTATTTGTCTTGAGCTCCTTAATTCTTTTCCCGTCTTCTTTATTTTTGGTTACTCTTTTGTTTATATTTATCTTTATTATTTTGTTTTTTGTATGTGAGGATTCTTCATGAATTGGCTAGTTGTACGTTGATTGTCAACCTACCACAACCTTCTCCTTTATTTGGACTTATGACTGGAAATATGAGCAAGCTCACCCCAGGCAAAGAGTTATAAGAGATCTAATGAGAGATACCTATTAGTTGAGAATATGTTATAGTCATGGGCTTTACTGTGCATGTTGTACTTTTCTAGGAGTTGTTTAGCCTTTTTAGAGATTTATATGTTAGCAGAAAATATAAAAACTTCTAGTACTTTTTATGCTTATTAGTATTATTATTTTTATTTTATATGATATTGCCCTGAGATGATGTTAAATTAAGTAACATGGTAAGTGAGGATGCATATAGCCAACACCAACTTGCTTGAGACTGAGAGGTAGTTCTATTTTCTTATTTGTGTGTGTGTGGTATTTCTATGCAGGCTCTTTATATACTAATGTTGGCTCGTCAATTAGTTTATTAGCTTGACAACTAGTTTTCCCTTGTATTTTTTGCAGGGATCAACTGGAAGTATGAAAGTACATCCTATCTGTGAGAATGTATGCCAATTATGTGGCATCAATCGACTTGTTTTTGTCCCAACACCTATATATTGTTCATCATGTTGTACTTGTATCAAGCGCAACTTGGTTTATTATTGGGCTGTGGACGAAGCTGGTGGACGACACTGTTTTTGTACAAAATGTTTCAGGAAGTCGCGTGGCGATGATGTCTCATCCCAAGGATTATCAATTAGCAAATATAAGTTTCAAAAGGCAAAAAATAATGACCAAAATGAAGAATCGGTGAGTTTAGTATGACTTTCTGTTCAAGTGTTAGTACTTGTTTTTTCTGTTGTTACTAATTTATCTCATTGGGATCTGTAGTGGGTACAATGTGATAAGTGTGAATGCTGGCAACATCAAATATGTGCTCTCTACAATGCTAAAAAAGATCTAGAAGGACAAGCAAAGTACATATGTCCATTTTGTTGTTTAAAGGAGATAGAAGCAGGAGAGCATGTGCCTTTACCAGTTGCTATTGGAGCCCAAGATCTTCCAAGAACTATGCTCAGTGATCACATTGAGCAGAGACTGTTCAGGTGCCTCAAGCTAGAAAGAAATGAGAGAGCAAAATTGTCAGGACAGGATGCTGATGCGGTAAGCTACTAAAATAGGTTGAGTGTAGTTGTTCCTGACAAACTTTCAATATGGTTAGTGTCACCCACATGGCAAACACTTTCCTAATACTTACATTTGAGCAGGTATCTGGTGCTGCAGAACTAATTGTCAGAGTGGTATTGTCTGTTGACAGAAATTTGAGAGTAAAGCAGCAATTTTTGGATCTTTTTCACAATGAAGATTATCCTCCAGAGTTCCAGTACAAATCAAAGGCGAGAAAAGTGAACTTTTAGTGTTCTTTCTTGAGCTATGACTTTAAAATACAAGGTTTCCTTACTAAAGCTATAACCTCCATCCAAACTTTAGCTTTATTGTATCATGGAGTTGGATCTTAGCTTGATATTTTCAACAGCACTTGCTCGTTATGATGTTGTGGAGTACTAAATGAAATCCCTTAACATTTTGTGGTCCAAACAGGTGATTCTGTTATTCCAGAAAATTGGAGGAGTAGATGTTTGCCTCTTTGGAATGTATGTCCAAGAGTTCGGATCAGAATGTGCTCCTCCGAATAGACGTTGTGTCTATATATCGTATCTTGATTCTGTCAAGTACTTTAAACCTGATATAGAAACTATGAAAGGGGAAGCTCTGCGTACTTTTGTATACCATGAAATACTGGCAAGTGCAAAATACTCTCCTTTTTATACTTAAATAGAGATTTTACTTTTATCTGTTGAATCACTAGATTAACAAAACATTTGCTTTTTCTTGTTTATCACATCAGATTGGATATATGGATTACTGCAAGAAACGAGGTTTTACAACCTGCTATATATGGGCTTGTCCACCTGTAAAAGGTGAAGACTACATCTTATATTGCCATCCAGTATCTCAGAAATCACCAAAACCGGAGAAGCTTCGGTTGTGGTATGTGTCTCCCTATTGCTCTCCCTTTTTCCTGCCCCCTTTTCTCGTCATGTTCTAGTTTATTTCTTAGATATGCACGGACAAATGGGCAATTTTTCTTTTGTAATTTTGCTAGCAAAAAGGGAACAAGTTCTCACATACATCAAATTTTCTTCTTTCAAGGCTTTAAAAGTTAATCCAACCATGAAGTTAGTCTACTCAGACACAGTTTTTGCTTTGAAAAGTCCGGGATTTATTGTTTACCAATGTACTGATTTTCAGAATCATTCCATTCATGAACTCTTAATCTGTCAAAATCCTTGATTACTGAATTTCTGCCCTTCTGGAATTCCTCCACAGCCTGTGAATGCTTATAATTCTGTCAGTTGACCAATTAGTACTAAATAAAAAGCTAATGATACCCCTTCTCATTGCCATCTCGCCAGCCAGTCAAATTCATTGTAGAACTTATGAAGATCCCCTTCTATTCAGGAAGATCATAGCATATTCATATTTGTGGTAATGTCCTGTCAACTCCAAAATGTACAAAATTTAACAAATCTCTCTAAATACAGAAAAGATTCTTTGGATTTCTTCAAATTCTTCTGTTCCACTTATCCTGATGACTTTCCATAAGTGGTCTTGTAGAAAGTAGTGACCTGTTGATTTGACCCACTCTCCTCTTGAGTATCTTGTCTGCTATGACCTTTTTCCAACTCCACAACCCCCTTCCAAAATAGTGTTTGTCGGACAACGTCAAGTTCTCTTGCGCCTAGTCCCAGACCTACGGGGAGTCACCTTTTCCATCGGTTGCTTTAAATTCTTTGAATCTGGTTAATCTTTCTCCACTCACCAAATGGTTTCAAGGGTACTTCTTGGTTTCATACAGTGTATTTCAATGGAGTTGAATGTATTCTGTTATTTTGGGCTGCAGGTATAGGTCAATGTTAAGGAAAGCTTCTGAAGAGGATATCGTGGTGAACCACACTAATTTATATGACCACTTTTTTGTGCCAAGTACAAGGAATAGTGCCAGGATAAGTGCTGCTCATTTGCCATATTTCGATGGAGACTATTGGTCAGGTGCTGCAGAAGATATAGTTAGGAATATTGATAAAGAGAGCAAAGGTGATTCACCGAATAAAGTTAAAAAGCTAATGACAAAGAGGACATTAAAAGCAATTGGACATGACAATCTGTCCACAGATGCAACTAAAGATATTCTAGTGATGCAAAAGGTATGGTTTCATTATGTCCTTAGATGAGTAGGTGTGATTGTAGAAGTGGAAGACTTCAAAAAGAAGATATGAACAATTAGGAATATGCAAAGAAAGGAGGGAGTACATAGAGGTTTTATGAACTTTCTTTTTGTAGAATTAAAAAGAAAGGGGCATAATATACTTTTCTCTCCATTCTCAATTTTTTTGGTACTTCTTTCATTTTGGGACATCCCAAAATGTTTGAAACATTCCACTAAAAGTATTGATACATCACTCTGAAAATTTTATTCTATATAATTTTCGGGACAAGGTGTGAGTGGCCTCCCGTAATGTACAAAGATGAGAAAAGTAAGACTCAGATGGTTTGAGCATGTGCAGAGGAGATGCTCAGATGCCCCAATGAGGATGTGTGAGAGTTTGACTAAGGTTAATCTGTGGAGAGGTAGAGGTAGGCCGAAAAAGTATTGGGGAGGGGTGATTAGACAAAACATGGCTCACCTGCGGCTAATGACGACAAAACCCTAGATAGGAGGTTATGGAGGTTGAGGATTAGAATAAAATGTTAGTAGGTAGTCGGGCATTGTCTAGTTTCCCTTTTCTGTACTACTATTAGAATTCTCTAATTATCTTATCTTCGACTTTAGTATTACCTATTTTTTTCTTTGCTTTGGTTATTGTATTGTTTGTTGTTGTGGGTCTTGTCTCCATTGTTTTCAACTGATCTTCTCTCTACTGCATTCCCTTGATTTGATATGCTTGTTTGAGCTGTGAGGATATAACAACTTCTCTACCTTCATAAGGTACGGTTGAGACTACGTACATTCCACCCACCCACCCACCCAAACCCCACTTTTGGGATTACATTAGTTATGTAGTATAGTTTTCACAATTTTCACGTTTACTTAAGTTCAAACGTTGATGTGATGTTTATTAATCATTCTAACATTTTTATCCTTACTTTTATATGTTTTCCAATTCTATTAATATTGATATAATAGAGAAGTGAAATTGGCTCTTATATTTTTATTTTAGTCTGCACTGTTGGATAAATGGGATGAAGATTAGGATAAACCTTAAATATCATTTAGAGTGGTTGCAGCATCTAGTGTGTGTTCATCTGAAAAACTCAAATGCTATCTAATAGTGTGAATGAATTATTAAATTGATTTTTTCTAATTCTTTGAATTGACAGCTAGGGCAAACAATCTTACCCGTGAAAGAAGATTTCATCATTGCGAACTTGCATGTTGTGTGTTCCAACTGCCATGAAGCAATATTATCAGGAAGTCGATGGTCTTGTAAGCAGTGCAGAAACTTTCATATATGTGCAAGGTGATATGTCCACCTCTTTTGTTTCTCCTCTTTATTACTTGAAGAATTTTCTTTTTTTACTGTTTACTTTGGGGAAGGAAGAGGAGTTGATTGATATTTTACATGCTATGCTGCTTCAGACAACTAGAAAGAAAGTTAAAACTTCATTGTTTTCTTCCTCTAATGGATGGATATAATATCCGATATTAAGTCATAAAAAATTCTCCACTTTTGCTTTGTCCCCTGCATCTCCTCCTTAAACAAGGTAAATAAGTGTGCTTTCAGCTCCATACTCCTGTCTTTGGTGCAGAACTGGTGTTACTTCTGTGAGAATCATAATAGTAATATACAATGTTTTGTAATTTGAATGTGTAGAAAGATGTGTAGTAGTGAATTTCTTTCCGCTATGTAAATGGTGGCTCCTTCTCCGAGAATCATAATAGTAATATCCAATATGTTTTGTAATATGAAATTTATATTTTTTGTTATTGCAGGTGTCTCGCTTTGAATGAAAACCTTAGTGAGCAGAAAACACACACTTCCATTAGTGGAGAAGAGCATTTACTTTCTGAGGTAAACTCTCTTTTGCCTTAAAAGGTTCTTCACCATAAGAAGTTTAATTCATGAATTTTGGAAAATTAAATTCTTTCTTCTCACTTACCTTTTGTTTGTGGGATGGTATGGTGAATGCCTTGTAGGTTGTGGTGGACAATATACCTGCAAACACTGAGGACAGAGATACCATTATTGAAAATGATTTTTTCGAGAGTAGGCATTCCTTTTTAAGCTTCTGTGAGAAAAATCACTATCAATTTGATTCACTTCGTCGTGCCAAGCATTCCTCAATGATGATATTGTATCATCTCTACAAGAACATTCACCTGTCCAAAACTGACTGTGGCTTCGGAAAGGAGCAATTCGAGGGGCAGAGCCCATTGCAGGTGTGCATTTTTATATCTTTTATTTGTAAAATCACATTAGAGGTGGCAATTGGGCAGGTTGGGTCAAATTTGGCGGGTCATAATCGGTCAAAATTGGGTTGGGTGATAGGTTAAAGAATTATTTTCTCTTTATTATGGTTTATAATATAACATATCAAATTAAAAAAAATTGAAAAATATTTTGATAACATCTCCTCTCGAATCAATTTTGGTTACATATCAATCCAATTAATGGGTTGAGTTTTGATTAATGGATGGATTAAACTTTAACGGGTTGAGCTAGTTGGGTTTGATTTTGTCACTCCTAGATCACATACAAAACTGTCAAGTCAATTTTATTTGTTATCAGTATTTAAGATGTATTGTATTCATTGTAACTTAATTTTTGCGGAGGGTCAACTAAAGCAATATGTTCTGAATCTCGAGTGTTGGAATAAAGTGCCTCGTCTCAACTGTTATATACATATAACGGCCTTAGTTTTTTTTTACTAATTCTGATCAGCATTGCTCGGTTCATCTAACAAGATTTTTGCTGTTGCAGGTCAAATTAATGAGTATACTGGTGCATGCATCACAATGCTCTGCAACCCCAAGTAATCCCTGCTCGTTCTCAGGATGCCTCAAAATTAAGCAGCTTTTTCAACATGCAAGTCGCTGCAATGTTAGAGTTCCAGGGGGATGCGTACTTTGTCGCAAAATCTGGTCCCTACTGCATTGGCATTCACGGACGTGTCAGGATCTCAGTTGCCTAGTTCCCCGTTGCAAGTATGTTAAGTCCTGATCTTTTGCTCAATTTGTTTGCTTCGCAATAGATGCAACTCACTTTGATCAAATATGATGCAGGGACATTAAAAAGCATGTAGCAAGAAGGAATTCATTGCTTCAGAGAGGTGAAAGGAGTTAGCGACTAGATGAAATTACATTGCCATGATTGTTCAAGTGTAAATTCATCATAAGTGTACAGTCGGTTCTGTTGATGTACAGTGAGGCTCATCTGCTGGTGGCAAAGTTTTTGTGAAGATTGCCACAAATCCTGCCCAAGATCCTGGCATATATGTTAAACATGAAATGTACATAGATTGCCAACTGTCTTTAAGTAACATGGCTTAGGATTTATTAGCTTGCCTCCCCCTAGATACCCCTTATGTGGGGAGCTGCAGAAGTTTTTGGAGATGAATATAGCACAAATGATTAATTTAGTCAAGTGTAGTAGTTTGTAGATAAATATAATTCAGATCCCTATTAGATTGTATTTCTCCTGGCTGGACGTCGAAAATAGGCCTCTTTGTCCCCATTTTGTAGAATGTAGAGTTGTGTATTTTACTTGATTAAAAACTGGTGCTTAATACTAGCAAATAAGTGAGGGTTTGATAAAAACTTGAGTAATATATTATTTGAATTAAAGAGGAAGTTAAGATGAAATTAAAAGTTGAGATAATGGTGATTCTTTTTACCATGGCAGCCAATTTTTAGAAACAAAACATAGAAAATAACATCTCCGATATGCAAGCAAGTCTAACTACATAGTCGTCCACAATATTCACCAAAAAGGGGATCACAATCAAATAAATTGGAGAATATTATCCACCTATTGACTTTCAAAGGTGTTGATACAGGAGAGAAAAGCACACTCTAGTGTTACAGCTGCAACGGTTGGTTAACTTAGGGACATCAAGCATATGGATAACTAAAAATTGTTGAACCAATATGCGTGCACCCCGACTTGGACCAACATTATATGAACAATCTAATACCCTAAACTGATTTCTGTTGACTAAACTTTAAGGATACACTCTACTGCACATTAATCTAAAACCATCAAATTACTCTACATGTAGCAAAAGCAACAAAATACCAGTCAAGATGCCTAGCAAGCTAGCTACCTCCAATGCGCAACCACAAACTACCATCATTTAGATCTCCACTATGTTGTGATGAAAGTCCAAATCTTCTTCCCTACAGAGACTTCACCGGGATGTTCAATCTCTTCCTCCTCATCATCACCATCATCATCACTATCATCAGACCCTTCCTCATCTCCATTCACGCCATAAGCTGAAGGTCGTTTTGGTGTTTCATTCACCTCTTCACTCAAGCTTGTATCATCCAACGGCTCATTTGCCATGTTAGCACTGCTTTCCTGATTGTCCACTGCATCATTCAACTGGCAAGAGAAATAAAATAAATGTTAATTAACAGCTGGTTACAAAAAACATATATCATATTGATGAAACTACCCATCTATTACAGCAGCGCCTATGCATTTGGGGGCAAATGCTGCTCCACTAGTTTTTCAAACATCAAATTGTAGTAAGCACTTGCTCAGTCTCTGCACAGATTTGCAGCACATAATTGCTGCTTTTGTGAATAATATTCTTTTTTAACTTCTCAAAGAAAATTGCAATAAAATCCAGCGGAACAAGGGTGTTCAGGGGATAAAAGAGAACAAGATATGTGCATATCACACAAAGTTGCTTGACTATAAAGAAATTCTGAAATATATTCCAACAAGTTTGAGAATGTTTGTGAAATTATGTATAACAGATGGGAGAGATTACTAACAGGGGTCTCAGCTACCGTGGGATGATCAATGACGAAATCTCTCTCTTTTACATCTTCACTGTTGTTCAACTGAGGAGTTTCCAAGGAAGCTCTAGAGTTCTGATTCTCTTCCTGAGATTTTGAAATTGGGTCTGGCAAAGAACCATTGGATGTTGCTGGTGCAGCACTGAGAACAAGAGAATGTACAAGTCAACCACCATGAATTATCCTAAATAACATTGTCTTGAGCATGCGAATACAGTGGCTCACAGTCCTTGATGAACATATATATTTCGAGGGGGGTGGAGAGATGAAAATTTTCCATGGAATCCTTACGAAAAGTTCTGTAATGTCCTAAGGTTCTACTTCACATTGCAAATCATTTTAGGCATGTGGGTAGAACAAGGGTATGCAATTCAACAATTATAAAGGCATTCAAACAACTTACCTTCTACGTTGTCGCAGATTGTATCTTCTTTCAGCACGAACCTGCACACTAGGGGCAGCTTGTTGTCTTCTCTTTCCGCGAATGTTGGCTAAACTATCTGACTGTCCTTCGCTATTATTTCCATCGATCTCACTAGCTGCTCCCTGTGATGTATGCAAATGACTACGCTTTCTAGAATTTCTTGGTGCTCCATCCGAAAGACCAGATCCTCTCTGGCTCTCCTCGTTCATATTAACTGAAGTCTCCAAACTTCCATTTGTGATATTCTCACTCTCTTTAGGAATTTTTGCAAGAAATGCCCTTGTATTTGCAGCTTCTCCTGTTTTACTACTAGTACCACGCCCTTTCTTGACAGTTCTGCGCTGGCCAGCTTTCTTGTCCGAATGATGAGAGTCTTCTACAATGTCTTCACCAACTTTGACCTCTCCAACGCCATCATCCTGTTGACGCCTCTGATCATCAAGAACATTCATGGAAACAGCCAGATCCATTGGATTTCCTTGGTTTGATAGTTTATTTGGTGATATGCCTGCACAGTTCTCTGACAGAGAAGATTCATCAATCAGAAAATCAGAAGCAGCATTTCCAATGTTTTTGCTTGGTGAGAGTTTGAGAATCTTGGATGTGCACTTTCGGAGCCAGGACATGGTTCCAGCAGAAACAATGGATCCTGTATTAAGAGCTCCAGGGGACAGCTCATCACTAGCCCTTCCCGAAGATCCTTGTAGACCATCCTTCAAATATTCCTGTGCAACACTTGGCAGAGGAGGGGCCTCAAAGGTCTCCGCTTCAGCTAGAGCTTGAAGGTCAGAAAACTCAATTACATGAATTCCTTCTCCACAAGAGCTGCAGTTCTTCTGCTGCTTGACAAAATCAATAAACCTGTCCCTTTCCTTAATATAAGCTAACCTCTGATCCTTCAACTTCCTGCTTAAGCCAACAAGCACATCAATATCCTTTTTCATTTCCAACTGTTGTACTTCAAGAATCCCCTTGTTAGCAGAAATTTCCTGTTTTTCTTTCTCCAGACTGACTCTTTCTAATTTCATCTCATCCATTTCTCTATAGGTGGTCTCCTTTAAATGTTCAATATTGCTGAGCTCCTTCTGCCTCTCTTCCTCGAAGAGTTTCTCTCGTACATGCAATGCAGACTCCATTTCCTCCTGCTTCCTCTGCATATCACTTTCAAGTTCCCTTTTCTGCTGTTCAAAAGCATGACGCATTTGACTTTTCTCACTTTGACTTTGCTCTGATAATATTGACTTCTCATGATCCATGGTAGCTTCAAATGTTTCTCTTGCCACTCTAAGGGCTTCCAACTCCCTCTGGACATATTTTTCTGTTTCCAGCTTCTCCTTGCTTATCCTTTCCTCTTCAGTGCGCTTAAGTTTTTTGAAATTCTCTCTCTGTTCATTAAGTTCCTGCACTTCTATCTTGATCTCAGATCTTTTCTCATCTAGTTCTTCCCATTCTCTCTCAAACCTTTCTTTTTCCTGCTTCAAATCTTCAGCTTCCCTCAATAGATCATCTCGGAGGAGTCTACACTTGTCTATCTCCTGCTTCAGTTCTAATTGCAAGCGAGCATATTCCATTCTCTCATCTTCAGTTATTTTAAGTTGTTCTGTATCCTCACTAATCTTGATCTGTTGCTTTTCAAGCTCAGCTCTCACATTCTCAAGCTCAGTCTTCAGCACTAGCAAATTCTCCTTCTCAGAAACTAGCTGCTTCCTTTCAGCTCCCAAATTTTTTTCCTCATTTTTCAAAGATTTCTCCTTTTCCTTCAGCGCTTTTAGCTTCAACTCATGATCCTTCTCCTTCTCCTTTACTTTTTCCATTTTCTTTTCGATGGCCTGTTCTCGTTTCTTAATCTTCTCTTCCATGTGATTAACTTCAGCTTCCTTCTTCTCCAGTTCAAGCACCTTACCTTTCAATTCCTCATCCAATGATGCCCGCCTCTGCCTCAGTTCCAATTCAAACTCCTCTTCCTTGGAATGCAGGACACTTTGATGTTCATCTATTAGATTTTGAATTCCATCCTGTTTACAATTAGAAAGGACAAGTGTTAAGGTAAAAGTCAAACTTTGATTGTAGCTTAGATACTTGACTTTTCTTTTTCAAGTTACTCTCTTCCTCAAAAAACTCAGAAGGTGGAAGATGGAGGAAAAACAGAAAACCAAACCACAGAAAATGTAAAGCAGAGGAAAGCTTTTAAAGGGCAACTCAAAGAATTGGAACAGGTTCGAAGGAAAATTTTCAACAAAAACAATTTGCCAAATTTCCTCTCTTCAAAAAACTTCAAAAACAAAAAAGATAATTACTAATAAAATTTCCAGGATTGATGGCTTCATGGTAATAAAAAATTGCCAGACAAAAGTGAATTCAGAACGACAGAGACCATCTTCATCAATAAGGTCTTAACTTTCAACCATCCGTGCTAGACAAACCCAGAAAAGAAAAGGACAATGATACTCACTCTCTCTTTAATATTCAGTTTCTCCTGTAGATCGTGCAACTCCCTCTCTTTTATCTCCAGGCTCTTTCTCGCATCTTCAAGTTCCTGTATCAAGTGGAAAACTTGTAAGGTAAATATCATACTACACTTTTGCAGCTAGACACGTGAAGAATTCAAAGAAAACATGCCTTCTCCTTATCAGTAAGATTTTCTATCCGACTGCTCAAATCATCTTCTTTCTTCCTCAAAACTGAGTTAGCTGTGACAATTTTCCTCTGCTCATCTTCAAGGTCATTCTGCTTTTGTCTCAAAATTCTATCAGTGTCATTGGCTCGCTGCTCTCTTTCGTTGAGCAATCTTCGGCCATCAGCCAACCTCTCCTCTGCTGCCTGTAGTTTTCTTTCCCATTCTTGTAAGTCCTCTCTTTGTCTAGATAAGTTAGTTTCATAAGCTTCACGCCTGATACAACAAGAGTATACAGCGTCATTATCAAGCAACTATGAATTTAAATGGGAAAAATTAGAGGTGAAATATGGGGATAAGAAAGTCTCGTAGAGAGCCAATAGCATACTCTGCATTGAAAGATGACCGTTCTCTTCGAAGTGCATTTTCTTGAGAAAAGACTTCATTCAGTTTCCTCTCAACTTCAGAGCTCTTTCTGTTCACCTCAGCAAGCTTGGCATCAGCAGCATGCAGCTTTGCTTCTACCTCTAATGATTTCTCGTCAACACTAGTAGCCAGTGCATTTGCCTCTGCCAATTTTGAATCAGCAGTATATTTGGTCTCTGCATACTCGGAGCGCATCTCACGCAACTCTTTCTCTAACTGCACCAAACAAACAATTATAGTAGTTAGTGTCACAGACCCTCCATGCAAATCCATGGAACTCTAAGGTCTTTGCAGGGAGATCTCCATATATCTCTAGAATATTCCACTGAGGACTAGTCTTCATCCTATGTAAGCCTTCCACATGGCCAAACATTATGCCACATGGCATCCAAGTGGCACGATGGCATTGCAGGCTATCAGATAAGTCACCAAAACTAACAGTCATCACAACCAGTGTTATCAAAAGAAAAAAGCGCAAAAAAAGCTCTGAAGTCTTTTGGGGCTTTAAGCCCAAAGTACAATTAAATTGCGGGCTTTAATGAAAAAAGGTGCAAAGGGAGAAAAAATTCATATATATATATATATATATATAGTCCAAAACTAATAATTTATAAGCATAAATGACAAATATATGAACAACCAAATTGAAAGAAATTACGATAAAGTGAAATATCAATTGTTTAGTGCCATCTCTTCAGAAGAGGTTTTATTGCAAGGAAAAGTATGCCTTATAACCTTGATGATGACCCTGAAGCGCACATTAAGCGAGGCGACGCGCTCAACACATTGCGAGCCTTGCTTTTAGGGCTTAAGCGCACCTTTGATAACATTGATCACAACACGGAGAACTTCAAAAGACAATCAAACCTTATTACATAGTAATATATAAGAATAACATCGCGGAACTCATTTAAATAAATAAAAAAACTTACCAGATAGCTATATCTAAGAATAACATGGAGGAACTCATTTAAATAATTCATTAAAAAATTGTTATTTAAAAGGAAATGAACCTGGAATTTAGCACAAGTTCAACATACAAAATGCATGTTATCAATGAAATCAGCCACTACCACTACAAGCAATGCACACAAATCATCAATGAATATTAGAACCTATGGATGCTTAATAAAGAAGTAGAACTTGTACCTCTCGCGCACATTGCTTCTCGACTCCAAGTGCCTTCCTTAAATTCTCTTCCCGTTTCTCCACTTCAGAGATAGCAATTAAATGAGCTGCTTGTTCTCTTCTATAGGCCTCATTTACTTCCTCTAAGGCTTGCTGAATTTCTTCAAACTTAGAAAACCATTCCTTCTTCTCAAGCAGGAGAAGACCCATATTGTATTGGTACTCAAAAAGCTGCAGAGAAATGAAGCAATATTGCAGTAAAAAACCTTGTCGACATAACTGAACTCCCACTGTAGGTATAGCAACGGTGCAGCAGATATATTGAGAAAAAACTAATATAAAATCCAAACAAAGAAGCTAGAACTCTTCCTTCTACCCAGCAAGTGGCTTCGGTATATTTTTGCAAGCACTTGTGCTTGCTATCTTTTGTCTATGGCCCAACCACAGCTTCTTAATTTATTCTCCTTTTGGCAAGTTGTGCAGGTTAAGGGTGCAGACGAGTTAGGCTAAAATAGAAAACAAACACAGCCTAGAATGGATTTTTTTTCATGCACAAGCATAAGATTAACCATACATGACAATCCAAAAACATTAAAGCACAAATAATGCGAAAGCAATAGAACAACAACATACCCAATGTAATCCCACAAGTGAGGACATAATGTGAGCACAATAATAGGTTGATAAACAGCACTAACATAACTATAAAGCTCTTTCTTTATAAGTAAAAGTTATGAATAAAAAAATTTACTGCTGAACTTAACCTATGACACGCAAAAGAAGAGCCCCAAGATCAGAAATCCTACAGCTAAGTGTGGATTTCATAATTTACCTCAGCTTCACATATGAGAGAGAATTAAATTTGTAATTATCTAATTAGGGGTAGAAAAAATAGGCTGCTTATAAAAGTGCAAAGTTGGGTTTCAGACATTTCAAAACATTTTACTAATATTATTGTTACTAAACTTAACCCACTAGTTTCCAAAATAACAAGAGATATACGTAGGGTTAAGTTTCCTAACCTCATTTTCACGCTTGGAGACCTCCTTAATTAGCGTTTCCTGATCCATATTTCGGTAATCTTGGCTCGTCAAACTTTTCTGAGCAGTATCCATAAAAGCGATACCTTTGCCCTTGTCAACCGGTTCGGTTCTTGGTGTCATCAACCACCCGGTCCAAGATTTCCTCGGCGGTGTAGACATATATGGAAGATTCCAAGAAGTCAATAATTCACAGATCACAGATTTACAACTTTCGGCAAGAAGTATGATAGGAAAATCAAGAAATAGCAAAACCGTTGATTTGATTTTTCAGAGAAAGAGACCGGAATTTGAAACCCTCGCCCGCCGGAGAATTTCCTATTTTACAAAAGGCTCCTCCGGCTCCCTCGCTTTTTCACAATTACCTCGAAACTTTCGTTTTTTTATCTATTTATGTACTGATCCACACCAGACCCGGTGATGCGGCTGTGTGTTTTTACAATTTCGACCTTCCTCTTTCTGTATTTATAACCGTTAGCAAAGGTCTTTTCCGGAAATTCATTCGCTCGTGTCTTTTGCGTTGTAGTGACGCTATTGCCCTCGAACTTTACATACAGTTAAGCGTACCGTAAATAGGAAGCGATTCGGGGGGTTTTCTATAAATAGAGAAGAATTTGGCGTGCTAAGAGGAATATGCTGCCTAAGAATGCCACGGTGTCGCGGCATTGGGAATTGATGACTTCTAACTCAATTCTTTCTGGAATTTTTTACTCACTCATTTATGGGATTTAATTAATTTGCTCAAACATTTTAAGGGGAAAAAAAACACTTTGTATTTGTATGATTATAAAAATATATATATTGCTTAATTTATAATCTTAAACGTGTTATAATATTTAATTGCATAATTGACACAATCTTCAAAGAATAATGATTATGCTTTCTTTTCAGTTTTTAGAAGTAGAAATCACAAGATAACATTTAAATAGTGATTGTATTGTATTGACTACCTCACCTTTTTTCTCAATCAAATATATAGAGGGTATATAAAAATAATTCAGATCTAAATAGTGATTGTAATGTATTTGACTACATCACTTTTTTCTCAACCAAATATATATAAAGTATATAAAACAACTCCCACACTCAGTTATCAATTTTATTGATAGTGTATTAAAAAAAAATGTGCATTACTTTTATGTATTATTAGTATTTTGCTTAGTATAATTTTTTAGCATATATATAATTAATGCAAGAATAAGTTATATACTCATATATTGAGTTGTGTTACTAATATCATAAACTTCTATGTATTAATAATACAAAAAAATTTAACACATGCATTAGATTGGTTAATATATAATTATCTCTCAAAACATATCCCATTACTCAAAGCTAAAAAAAATTGATGATATTTTTGTAAACAAATATTTTCTTATAGAAATTATATGAAGCTTGTTATTTCAAAAATTCTAATTCATCAAACCACACAACATATAAGAAATAATTACAATATAACTAATATCAACATTGTATAGGCACTACTAATACATCTTATTTAACATATTATTGACCCCTAAAAATATACTCCCCCATCCATTTTTACTTGTCCTCTATTGACTTGGCACAATGATTAAGAAATAATAAATGATACCAAATCACCCTTTGAATATAATAAATATAATATCTTGAAAAATGAAATAGAGAAAAAATTATAATTAATGATAAGGACAAATTAAGAACTAAGTATAAAATTATCTCTTGATTTTATAAAATAAACAATAAAATAAAATAGTAGAGAGACAAGTAAACATGAGCGAAAGGAATAACCATTTGTTTTTGGGAGACCGTGTCGACCAGACGGAGTAATTAAACTTGCTTATTAATTACGGCAGACTTATTAATGTTAATATATTAAAATGTTCTTGTCTTGTTCATAGGCGCTCGCGGGAATACTTTGGATTCTTAACGTCGTACGGATCAAGGGAAAAAATATTTAAAAAATGATTAGCCAAAGTAATTTCACCAGGATATGATAGTGATTGTTTTGTGTCCCACTAATGAATCCTTTTTTTCTTTGTTTCTTTGCCTAATGGCCCTTCAAAGAAGGAATCTGAAGTTCATTTTTCTACGATGCAACTGATTGTCTTCTGTCCTATCCTTGACATTAATTTCACCAATTGTCTAGTTTCGAATGGAACCTCACATCATACTTTCTCCGTTCACTTTTATTTTTAATTATTTCACTTATCTAGGTCAAATTATATAAACATTGACCAACATTTTAAGATATATTTTTCATCATATTAATATGAGAAGGATTGTAACTTTTAACCTTGAAAAGCAAAACAGTAAAAAATAAAAGTGAACAGAGAGAGTAATTTTCTAGCTAACACATAATCTCAACAAAAAATGAATCTGGGTCAATCTGTCTGCAGTTGTTATTTTCTCTCTCTGAAACCCTTATTCTCAGAAGCATCATAAGTTACATCCATAAAAACATCAGGAAGGTGTTTAGAAGTCTTTTATGATTTGTTTGTATTGAAAAGAATATCATTAATTAACAAAGGTATAAATCCTGCTAAGAGATCAATCATAGCTTTATCAACTTCTATCCCTTCTGCAATAATTTTATGTCCCAAAACAATTGCTTCTGTTATTATAAAATGACAATATTCCCAGTGAAGAACATCTTTTAATGCCATCTTATCTAGTACAAACAACTAAATCACTGTTCACCGGACAAGTATATCCAGTTCCTGCTTTTCTATCAGAAAAATAAAGAGTAATAATACCGTCATGCTATTCAGTCAAAATAAGAATTCGAGACACACCACTCACCACACAAACATTAGGGGAGAAGGTGACTGACTTAATGATTTTGTTATCAATATCAAAATTCTGATAACAATTTCACAAATCTGTTTCCACCAGAGATTACATTCCAAAAATTGCCCTGAGAGGCGGAGAAATCGCACTCTTCCTGGGGTCAGCTAAAAATAGAGAACCCAAAACTTGAGGCACATAACTCAAAATCATTATCACAAAAATGAACCAAAGAGAAATTAACAGATGTTACGCAAAGGTAGTCAGAACCATGTCCCTATCTATATCTTTGAAACCCACGTAGTAGGGGGGATGAAAAATTTGTGCATAGGTCTCCCTTTGCTTTTCTTAAGGCAACTATCAGATCTTTGCAGCTTTCAGTTGTGTTCCTTCATGTCCATAAATATTCTCTGCGATACTCTCGAACAATTACAGGAACACTTGTCGGAGGGATCTGCATACATTGAGATAAACTCCTAGTTATATTAGATGCTTGTTTAGGTAACTACATCAGCAACTATCCAGGGAGGAAATGATACAAACAAAAGTACTGATTACTTACCATGCCATAATCTGTAATTATCATTGACACATAATCTGAAGGTGTTGCATCATAACTGCAAGGGTTGAAAATAAGAAGTAAGCTCTAAGAACTTGACTAATTAGCGAAAATTAAATTACATCTCTGACATATGATACTTACATCAGATTCAAAAGTTGTAGATTATCACTGTTAGCCCACCCATCCAAGTGGTTAATTTCCATTCTACCAGGAACTTTAGCTATAGTTTCTGGATCACCTGTACAGACACATGACAGAGCTAGTAAGAAACAAACAGGTTACCATCAGATAACTCCTTCAGATATGGCCATCCTGAAGGAAGCTATCAGCATAAAAACAAACAATCAAACAACATGGGAGGCTGGGACACATACCAAGTTCATTAGAGCAAATCGAGTCAAGTTGAACCCTTTCATGAAATTTATATGCTTCACAACATATCAAGACAGGAACTCGGAATGAATGAGCAACCATAGCAACACTCGCTGTTCCTACCCTTGAATAAACAGTTCCATTGGACAAAACTGATGAAGCACCCAAAAGTACTCTAGTAACTTCATGCATGATATAAGAAACGGCATTTATATGAGTGTATGTACACTTAACACCCTTCCCCACCAACCGACGAAGTAGTAATCTCCCTTCAAGCTTTGGACGTGAGTCGACTACTACGACACGGAAATCCTTGCCAAGCTCATGAGCATGTAACAGAATCATTTCAACAGCAGAGGAAGATCCATAAGTGAGAAGAACGTCACCATCCCTTATTTTAGTTACTGCATGCTTGACTATCACCTTGTCTGCAAGTATTATCTTTTCACTTATGAAATGATCAATATCTGTCACAAGAGTGGCTTTAGCTTCTGACTCTGACAAAGTCAAAGGCAATTTTGCAATTCTAGTTTTAAGAAACCTAATAGCATTCCCCATGCTGATTGAGAGGGGCCTGCACTCTATCAAAAATGAAACATAACAATTAACTTTTGCAGTCAAGTCTCTTATAAGAGCTCTCTCTGGGGGAGTTGAGTAGTCTTTGATGGACTCTTGGAAAGCTTGAAGCATAGCAATACACCGGGCATTGCCACCAGATATATCTCCAGCCAAATATCTAAGTCCAACCTAATACCAAGTAGAAAATCCAAAATTTCAATGCAAGAAATTTTGAAGTATTAGCAGGATACTAGCTCATAGTCACCCCTATACCCTTGTAGTAAATAAGAAAGACGCTCTTGCAACTCTCTCCGACTCTTCAGGAGTCCTGACACCACACTGGTCTAATTACATTTTCCAGATTTTACAAAGATGATCAAAGTCCATAATTGACCATGACCCCCCCCCCCAAACATCAATAATGAGTAAAAAAATGACCTTCCCCCAAACCCAAAATAGAAAGGGATAAAAAGATGGCACAAGAAAAATAATATGTTCAATGTATACCTTAAAAACAGCAGGATGAACTGGATCTAGTTGGAAAAATCTTGATTCAAGCTCAGGAAGTCTTGTTCCATGTTCATACTGAGGTAAATGCCTAAAAAGCTCAACCCTGTTTTTGGCTTCAGTTTGCTTCACTACTGAGCGCTTCTTCGCCTTCTCCACACGACTCTTATCATCAAATTGCATCCGTGGATGAGGAACATCTTTTTTCCTATCTTTATCTGTAGCACGCTCACTGCCCTTTTTTTCAGGAGCTGCAACAGGAGGGATTTCTTTCTTTTGTGAACTGCCCTTCGCATTCTTTACTGGGTTTAAATTTTCGGAAGCAGCAGTGGTCTTAGTTCCTTCACCTGGCATATAATCATCACGACAACTTTTAATAAGTCTGAGTCAAAGAACAAACCAAAAAAATTTTCCCTGCAGTAATATTTTTTACACACAATGATCTTCATCTTTAAAGAATCAAATCCAAATAAGATACGAAATTCTGCAAGGAAAATTAATCATGACAAATGAGGATTCTAGACAGAGCAAAGGCACATAGAAATGCCAAAACAGAGTTTGGATGTCATAGAATATCAAGATTGTCCAGAGCAGTACATAGAGGTGCCATACTGTAAAAAACTGCTGTGAATAAGATCTTCCTTAACCACTAAATGAAGCCAACTGTCTATTTATATGGAAAGAAATGTCCAAAACCCACATATATACAACATGTTTTTCTTTAATCCATTTCAGTCATGGTTTATCCATTCAGAAGTAAACTTAGTCCGTACGGAACACAAACTACAAAACTACCCACCCCAAAAGCAAGATCGGGGAGAATGAGCTATGTCATGTTCATTTTAAGCAGAGAAATTTCCATCAACTCCTAAAGTACCAATGCAGAAAGCCAGAAACCACAGTAACGAGGTCAGCTGCCCCGACACTTATTTTTCAACTGCCCCCACCCTCAAAATGCTTTTATTCACAAAAAAACAACATATCTGATAATATGACAAATGTGAAATAGCACAAGGAAAACCAATTTCACATGGCTGCAAATACATGGGAAGAACACATTCTTCAGGCTGTAAATCCAAAAATATTCAGATGACAGCCTCCTAAATAGTTCACGTTAAAATATATAAATCTGGCATTCCAAGAAGTGTCAAGCAACAAAGTGATACCAAAGCAAGCCAGCTTGCTGGCACTATGCTGCTGTAGAGACATAGCGTAGAATCAACAACATCAATGCAAAACAACAGCTTTTAGTTGTTACAGCCATTTTAATCCCCCATAAACAAATATAAGGAAGATTCTCAAATTTCCAGGGCTGTGTCTATACTCTGAAAGACAAACCTGGATAGATGTGCTCTAAATATTTCTCAGCCAAATTGCACCAGGTGAGCAGCTTTTGATTTCCCAAAAATATCATATGTTCCAAGAAGGAAAACTCATATTTAATAGATTAAAAAGAAACAACACTCGTCAATAAAAGGTTAATAAATGATCATCTCCAAGGATATAAACCGTGAATTAAACCAATTAGTCGAATTACAACATATAAACGGACCACTATATTCACAAAGGACTAATATCCCCTAGTTCAAATAATTGGCCTCTACACCGAATATAACCATGGCTTATTTATCAATAAGACAAATAACAACACCATAGTCCAATTAAATCAGAGTCCTACCTTAATAAAAAAATTTAACAGTATCATAACTTGTAGCAATTCATTTAGGAAAAATAAAGCATATCAGGGAAAAACACAAAAAGACGCTAAGAAATCTAATCTCGAAAAAATCAACCTTTGGCTGCAGCTTTTGCAGCTCTTTGAGCCTCCTGGAGAGCACGCCTCTCAGCCTTGGTTGTTTTCTCTTTCAACGGTTTTGAACTTGCATTTCGTTCTTTTTGCACTTCCCCATCCTTATCTAAATTCAAGACAGAGATAATTTTATCAATGACAGCTATTGATAATTTATTTTTTGTATCATCGATAATTTTATCAATGACAGCTATTGACATAAGAGGATAGAGGAGAAACCTGATAATCCCAAAGGCGCATTCACGTTGGAGACTGTAGTCAATCTAGAGGCAGTAAAGCTGTTCTGCTTGGCTGCAGGCAACTCAAATCCAGCGGAGGGAAGAGAAGTAGCAAATTTTCCAGAACTGCCCCTGCGATGCCAGCCAGGAGAGGATGTATCATCAGGTAAGTTGGGGGTAGTAGGAGAAGAGAACTCAGATGGATTGTAGCTTCCGACGGGGATAGAATCACGTCGGAGAGGGGACAAGGGCGCCGGATAAGGATTCCCGGGACGGGGTATGGATACGTCGACGGAGAGGTTCCGAGGAGGAGGGATCATAACAGGGGAAAGGGAGTTGCCGGAAGGAGAGATCTCGGAAACGGGAGGGGAAGAGGAGTATGGGATGAGAGGACCCGATTGGGAGCGGTCGGGTGGAGCGAAGAACCCGACTTGACGAACCTTAGGGTCGCTCACGGTTCGAGGAACTCGGCGAGAATCCATGGGGGAGAGGAGAGAAATGGAAGAAAGGAGAAATCTAGGGTTTAGTTGAGGGGATAGAATAGAATCAGAGATGGGGTTTTCAGGTTGGCAGGCTTTGTGCTGCTTTCAGCTGGGAATTGGCAGCGGAGTGTTAAAACGGCGTAACTTTTACTACTACTATTTATTTTTGCCCTTTTTTCTTAATGGTGGATGGATGCTGCGTAGACCAACTATTTTTTTTCATGATTTACGAAGGTAGCAAAAGGTGCAACGCGTTCGATAAATAGAAAATATTGAGACATTATTATATCTATCATAAATAAATTATTACTTTTTTTGTCCTAATTTCAAGTTAAAATTCTTGTTCAATTTCATGTCAATTGTTCATTATAGTGACCATTCTATTTGTGAGCAAGGGTGGAACTATTCTTATTCAAATAAAGTCAATTGATAATTTTACATTAAAAACTACGCACTATATAATAATCTAAATAGATATATTTGTGTTTGTTCATTTTTCTTTTAATATTTGAATGTACTTAATACAAATTATGACTCTATTTTTATTTATTATTACACGTCTACAAAAAGTAATACTAATTATATCACACGTGTTTAGATTAAATGTGGCATAATCAAAGAATAAATTCATGAAATCTACTAGGTAGCTTAAGCTTGGACTACAAGAATACATAATTCGAGAAAATCATACAAGGACTAAAAAGTCGTTTCTAAGTTAAAGAACAACAACAACAACATACCCAGTGAAATCTGAAAAACCTAAAATGTACGCAGATCTTACTACTACCTTATAGTTATAGAGATAGAAATGTTATTTTTTAGCTAGATAAGTATAAATTATTCATGTATTAATTTTCACATGACTTATATGACGTTTGGTAGGTAGATAGGAAATAAGTTGTTTATGTATAAAATTAATAAGATATTTAGTTGACAATTTAAAAATATGCATAACTAATACAAATACAAGTTATGAAAAAATATATATATTATTTTATGCAAGATAGAAGATAAATAACCAAGGAAGAAAGTTCAAAATTGTTATTAGAATTGCTTCAGAAATGCCCTTACTGGAACAAATTTGTCCATTCTTCCAGGTTAAAAAATGCCTTTAACATGTTCCAAATGTGTTCACCTATTGGATCAAATATATACCTAACATATTAAAAATTGTTCAAACTTGCCCTCCTTCACACGACAGTTATTTTATTTATGTAAAGTAAATATTTCTATTAGATATGACAAGCAAGCAAGAAATTTATCAGATAAAAGGTATTTTTGACTCAATAAATAAAAAAATGGGCAAAATAGACCTAATATTAACTTAAACCAACTACCAAACGATCGCCAATTTCATATGATTCGGAAGCAGAACCTAATATCCCTCTTGACCACTCTCAACTAGATATGGCAGATCAGCCTTGGTCTCTTCGCTTGGTTATTAGTTTTTCATCATGCTCTTTATTAGAGTTTCCTTCTCTACGGCAATATGTTTTTTTTATGACAAGGAGAATTCACAATCTTTTAGGTGCGCACGAATAAATCCCCACTCCTATGCAATAGCTTGCAAACCACACAAGAGATATACCACATTAAGCAAGTCCGGTACGACGAGCTCAACCAGATGCAATATAATTATACTGCTTCCTTTTACCCTAATCCCCCTAAAGGTACATATGATTGGCATAAATACCCAGGGTGCGGGCAAATCATTAGGTAAGGAGATGGGATCATTCACAAGAGCCTTCTTCAATCCATCATTAAAAGATGAGGAAATAGTTGAGTTGGAGCTAGTACCAGTGTTCGGATTAATAGAAGACAAGGGAATAAAAGCAAGTTACAGCAGCACTATTACAAGTTTAACACTTTCTCAATCAATTGCAAATGATTCAATTGAAACTGGGACAAACAGGTCCCTTAGAAAGCCCAAGGCGCACTTCCAAACCATGATGCATGTCAAGTGGACGAAAGCTCTCAGAATCCTTAGGATCTGCAAGAAGCGTCAAGAAACACGTATGAAGTTAAAACTATGAGTATATACAGAGACATACTCAAAAACAAAAGTCGAGTCAACCAACTAATGGCATCCAACAGCTACCCCCCTTCCACACCAACATCTCAAAGATATCTCCGAAAATTCCCCACAGCTGGATAGAAGCAGAACTTACTGCCAGTAGTCAATTGGCATAAAAGAAAAACATATGGAAAGTAACACCAAAATTAAAGCTATTAACTAAGATGGCATTAGAGGGAAACTGGTATTCTTATGCACTGAAGGACTTAGTGAAAACCATGGTAATTTTACGTTTAGCATCAACAAGTTCCAGGAAGTGGGAGATTATTCAGCTTTCATCCAATCTGATGTCAGATTATCTGAATCAAGCTGAGCAGGTTGTCTACTTTCTACTTCCAGAGAAGCAACTCTTACCTTGGATTAGTTCAGAAAATAAAGAGGACAAATTTCTTTGTATATTCACAACGACAGCCGTAAATGAGAATTAACTACTCCATATATTCTATTTTACATCACACTCTTTTCTTTTTGGTCCATTCCAAAACAATTGACACATTTCTCTACAAGCTCTTTAATTGCAATGTTATATACATTTAACTTATGTGTCATAGAATTCAGTATCCAACCAAAGGTCGTCATATATAATTATATATAGAGAGTAGATAGTTCAAACTTTCCCAGATTAAGGAGAAACAGTTTTACTATAGACCTTAGAGATGTGCCATACGCAATCATAATTCAAAAATATACAAGTTGGGATATTATGAGTTGATGGCAACCACAAAAAAAGCTATATCAACTAAAGGCATCTCCCATGGAAAAGCTTGGTCAACATGCAATAATGATAACTCAGTTCCAAACAAGTTGGGATATTATAAGGACTCATCATAAATGGGCAAGTTTTTACGTTGGCAGCATACTAAAAGTAATTTAATGAGTATATCAAAAGATTTTCAATACCATTCAGGTAGTCCTCAAAAGCAAAATCCTCCAGCCCTCCAGTTAGGGATTCTAATCCAATCATTGAAGATGGTATTGGCCCCGGTGGCCTCTGAAATCTGCAAATTTTAGAAGGGAAAAGAAATTCAGCAAAAAGAAAGCCGCCCACAACATCTGGGTTAAAAAGACTCGCTCCTGCATGTGCATTATTGTTCAAGACCCCGAAAGAAAATAAAGTTTAAAGCGTAATACCAAAAAAGAGAGAGAAACAAATACCTGCAGAATTTAGAGAGAGAATCTGTTAATGAGCTGTATCTAGTCTAAAAAGAAATCTTCATGGGCTTGGAAGATGAAACAAGAGGCCTTTATGAAAGCCTTGTTAAATTCTAAACAATGCAAGTTTACGCTTGCAGTTCTAAGCCCTTACTAGCTTTATCTTCCTACTTAAAACCTTTGAGTTTACCAACTTTCCTGTGAGAGTTCCCATTAATATTCAAAGTAATTGGATTTTAACAGTGAAATACTAGCCTCTGCCAGTTTGGCTACTATATTGACCTCCCCTTTACTTTGAGGTATACCTGAGACCTCCTTAGTTCCCTCTCTCAATTAATCCAAACAGACTTTCCCTACCTTTACCTACACAAAGGGAGAGCTCCTAAATTAATATAACTCAAATCAACTTAACAAGGGAATTCATTTTAGTTGGTCGGAAGGCTCAAAATCCAAAGAAGAACGGAAAAATGAGTGACAAACCATGAGCATGGAAAACCCAATAAATTTGCCAGTAAAACAAAAGGCTGGGATTGAGGCATATAAATTAGTTTCGCTCTATTCAAGTCCAATTCAACTTTTTCAATCAAAAAGGAACAAAACCCTAGCGAAGCACAAAAAAAGGGGTAATTTTGCAAGCAAAACCCTTTCATTCACTATGGAATCAGAACATAAATAATACTATTGCTGGAGTCCATAAATGCGTTAGAGTAACAAACACCAACCTGGAAAGAATTTGGCGATCGAGCTCTAACTTCATAGGTAAAGCCGACCCATAAGTGTTTGCAAGTATCTTCCTCTTCATCTCCTGATGCCTAGCCTTCGTCTGTCCCCAAAGGAGAGATCAGAAACATATGTATAGGCATAAGAATCAATAATAGTAAGGAGAAAGGAGATTACAGAGTGATAAGCAGACTCGAGAGGATGAGATCCGACGATGTCGCTCTTAACTCCCTGAAGACCGAATCGAAACGCATCGCTTCTCACTCCTCCGATTTCGTGCGGGATCGTCTTTGATTCTTCCATTGCTCTCTTCTTCTGTTTTCTTTCTTCTTCTTCTTGCCCTGTGAGAGTAATTCAAGGAAGCAAATCTTTCTGAACAAGAAAAGAGTGGGCAGGACTGGAGTTAAAAAGCCTTTAGCTATGGTGTAATTGGGCCTCCTCGTTGTGGCCCGTCTCTTTGTTTGTTATGGTAATTGGGCCTCTCGTTGTGGCTTTTAGACCAGAAAATTACATAGAATGCCCATCAAAATGTGGTGATCTTAATATTCTATTCTCCATAAGAGAAGTTTACAAAAATGTCCTCTTTTTCACTTTAAGTTGAAATAAATACATTTTTACCCCTCTGCATCTTAACTATCTTTTAAAAAACTCTCTATGCTCAATTTTTTTATTTTTCTCTTTCTTTATTTTTCTTTTATTTATTATTTTTCTCCTTTGTTTCTTTGTCTTTTTATTCTTT
>JBCEWC010000394.1:0-59281 GCA_038996855.1 Solanum aculeatissimum | reverse complement strand
AAGGGATTTTTGTAATTTTGAAAAGGGTCGGGATAAACCGAGATTATTGTCCCAAATTATGGGATTTGTAAAAATTTTCCTAATAATAATTGACCGTAATTGATTTATTACAGGTCATAAATTTTGACTTTATGCTCATGTTGTCAGTTTTCTTCTTATGTAAATGTACAGATTAAAAAATTTAACAAAAGTAGTAGTATAAATATGTATTCAATAGATATTGTGTAAATATTATAAAATCACGTATATATATGTAGAGCTGTCAAAATGGGTCAGTCTAGCCCCACTCAGTTCAAGTCTAGCGGGTCAAAGAATCTGAAGGGTTAGGATCCAACCTTTCATTTGAAAGGGCCTTGAAATGGTCAGTCCAGCCCAACCCTAGTAGGGCCGCTTGATGGGACGGACCGACCCTCTTTTTTTAAAAAAAATAATTTTTTTCTATCTAAATTTAAACTTAAAATTACATCAATTTGTTATGTTTTTTTAATCATGTCTAACAAAATTGTATGAAAAAAATATAATAATTACAATCATAATATGGATTATACATATGATTAGTAGTGCTTTTAATTATAATTTCATATACAAAATATGTAACATCAAGAGATGAGAAGATTTTCAAATAAAATATAACAAACAATGATCATGAATTTGAGTCATCTTACAACTAAAGAAAATAATAAATTTTTTCAAATAAATAAGTAAAAAAAAATTGAAAAAAAAATGTGTAAACTGAAGAATAATTATGCCTTATAAGTTATAACTTTAATTATTTTAATTTCAAATTAAATAATATTTTAGGCTCATGGGTCGATCCCGAACCGACCTCGGTCAAGCCTCAAGGGTCAAGGGCTTAGTAGGGCCAGACTTACAAGTCCTAGTTCTAAATGGGCTTGAAAAATCATGTCCCAACTCCACCCCAATAATAGGTGGGATTGGGTCGGCCCCATTGGCCAAGCCCATTTTGATAGCTCTATATATATGATATATAATTATGTATCACAAATATACATACATATCAATATACAATATTTAAATATTGCACCAGTTCATTTTTTTCAATGAACAAGTTTTTTTTGTAATAAAAAAACGTAACGTACTAAGATGAGAAGTGGAGATATAATTGTGAGAAATGACAAAAAGTAATTAAGTGAACGGATAATTATATTAGTCATTTAGTTATATCATAAAATAATCCAATTATGAAAATCAAGTGGGGATGACAAAAAGTGCAAGCCGACAATTGAGGGTGTCAGAAATAAGATATAAAGAAAAACACTAAAATGCACTTTTCTTAAAACAAAGTGGTTAAATAGTCATTTTGAGTTATTTTGGGTAAGAAATTTTGACTCAATAAATATTTTATGTCGTAAAGTTGTGTCTTTGCTATTAGCTATAATTTTTTATAAATAAGTATTTGATCTTTAAAAAAGTGGTATCAGAGCCAACATCATGAATCTAATTACCAAGAGCAACATATTGCATAAGGTAGATTGCGGGAGAGAGATTGTCGGATAACACCAATATCATGCGTATAGCAAGGCCCATGAGGGTTGGGGTGGTCTAGGTCAAAGTCATGATCAAACATGGTGCTTTCTTGGTGAACTTAGTTAAGAAATAAAATTATCTCCTTGCTATCGGTCATAACTTTTGGCATGATGCTAAACCTTTGATCCTAATAATAAGCATTTTTATGGTGGGACCATGCCTTAATATGGTACACCAAACTACATTTAAATATGTTGTTACACTTGATAAAATTACCAAAATACCCCTAGAGGAGAGACGTTTGCATCATGCATCTTCCCAAACTTTTTTGACAAATTTAAGGCCGAAATCGCGATCATCACAAAAAATTGAGTAGGAAAATGATTTTGGTTGATTTTTAGAGCAACCGGATCAAAAGATTATTTTTCGGAGCAAAAATGCAAATCCAGAAAAGTGCGTGACATGTCCGCGTCGCGGACTTGTCGTGAATTTTTACTTCGCTGGGGTTCCAATATTTTCTACGGGATTAGAAAATCGATCGAAAAATAATTTAAGTAAAATTACATATAAAACAAATTTGACAAATGCGATTTATGTGTTATTTTGTAGAAAAATAATTTCTGAACGCGTTTTAAGTTTTCTGTCAGACAATGAACTGAAGTGTGATAAGTCTGCATCGTGGACTTGCCCCATTATGGTACTTGACGATCAGTTTTAAAAGCAAGGACATTTTAGTTTTTTCCCAAATACTCCTAAACTCAACCCACAACTAATAAAAGTCATTTTTGACTTAAATAGGATTTTTAAACTCATTCCTAAGTCATTATTACGTTCTAACTAAGAGGAGACCTTGAGAAAAGAATAGGAGAGAAGCTAGGGTTCTCGAGAATCTTGTGAATTCTTCCAAGCTAGTCTGAAATTCAAATCTCCCAAATATGTAAGACTAAACTAAAGCATGAAATTATTTTTTCATGTACCCCTTGATTGTGATAGAGCGATTGATGAGAGTATTGAGTCCTTGTGAATGTTTTCTATGTAGGTTTTCTTGTAAATTTTATACATTATATGTATTTTGCATGATTGATGATCATCATAAACTTGATTTACTGAATAAATGCTTTTACATGAGTTATTTCACGAACCCTACATACTACTTCAAAAAAGATTGCATGAATGAACCTAGGGATTGAGTCTAAAGCCTTAAGTTGAGAATATTGATTGTGATTGTGATTGTGAACATGATGATCGATTGATAGAGCTTGATGGTCCTAAGAGTCTTCCCGATTGAATTCTAAAGATTGGTATAGTCAATAGTCCTCCTACGTGATTGTCTAATTCATTCTTGAAAAATCAATGAGATTGATTGGTCGAGTTGTTGAGAGATATGATCGAGAACTGATTTGATTTGATAGATTGATATGAGCTCTTATGAGTCTCACTGATCGGGTTGATATGAGCTCTTATGAGTCTCACTGATCGGATTGAGAATTGAGAAGAGTCATTTTGAGACTCATTGAGGATTGTTTGAGATGGAATATTTATGAGCATTGAGTCTTGGGATGAGTATCGACAACCAAATTGAGTGAGAGTAAGTCCACTCGAACTCATATAACTATGTCGCCAAGCATATAAGGATAGCACCGCTAAGTCAAATGTTTCCTCTTGAGCTGAGCAGTCCCTGAAATAATAGAGGACTTGTTCGATTGTTCGGATCCGTGAAGGATTCGAATTTTCCTTACCCTGGTAAGGTATGGACGATTGTGGAAACATCAACGGGATTGTTGTACAATCACTGGTTCATAAGTGATTGTTGTCGGATAAGAGAAACTACCATATAGATTTTGTACTGATAGTACTTTAAGTCGAGTTAATGAGGTTGAGTTGGAGTTGATTGGATTAGTATTGTTGGGTCATTGTCTACTCTTTATTCTTGATTTAGATAGACATTTGACATTATTGATTGAGTTCTTATCTGTTGAGTTGAGTTATCTGAGTTGATATTATTCTACCTTGATGCATGTTTCATTCAACTATTTTACATACTCGTACATTTCATGTACTGACGTTCATTTGGACTGCATCATTTTATTTTGCAGAAACAGGTCCTAGAGATCATCAACAAGCGCATCGTTGAAGATCTTTTACAGTTAGTTGAGTTGGTGAGCCCTCCCCTACTTTCGGGGGATACTCATATATGTTTTCATCTAGCTTTTAGAGTTAGACTTTAGATTTTCTTATCTTGCTTTGAGGTAGCCATGGGCCTGTCATCAACACCGTTGAACAATTGATAGAGGCTTCATAGACTAGAGTATGATTGTTTGAGTTGAATAATTACTTTGAGCTAGTTTCTTCATGCTAGTCTTCTTGAGTTGACTTAACTAATATATATTGAGATTGTTCACCCTTTCACTTTCTTTAGACTTCCACTGAGGTGTTAATTAGTGATTGAATGAATGTGATGAGGCCAAATAGTTCACTTGGGGGCTAGCAATAGTCTCTGAGTGTCAGCCACATCCAGGGTACCCTCCCGGGGCGTGCACTAGATAAGCTCCTCCTTGGAAATGTAACCACAAAATAAATATGGAAATATTGCCAAGAACCTGAAAGTCATTATACCAACACTTCTAGCTAAAGATTTAAAATAAGAGATGAAACCAAAATATAAATTAAATAAGTGTCTAGAAAGGTCTAAGTCCAAAAAGAAGGGACTAAGATTAAGATGAATCCGCAGCAGCCCCAAAGAGCTGGCTCACGCTGGAATTCAACAATAAAAAATCTCCTAATTGAGGTATGTCCTATACTCAATGCAGAAAGAACAAATGCAATATCAGTATACAATCACAATGTATTGATAGAATCACGTGGTCATTTTCAGTAAATGAAATATGAACAGAAAACTATAACATAGTAAAGCAACAAAACACAATTACAACATATTTATGCCAATTCTTGACTATTAAACAGGTAAACTTACTCAATGACAATGCTACAGTCAATTAGTGGTCCTTTCATGGAACTCATACCTGAATTGTTAGTGTACCGATATGGTATTTGATTCAATAGTTAGTGTACCAACATGACATTTAATTTAATAGTTCATGTACCGACATAGTACATAATCTAAATATATCACCGTGATATTTGATTCAAATGTATTGATATGGTATCCAATCCAAATATATCAACGTGGTAGTTGATCCAATTATACTGATGTGGCATCCGATCCAACATGAAGTCACACTCACAATCACACAATCAAGTAATATATTCATTGCATGTAATTTGATAATAAGATATCATTTCACCTCATATTCTTTATTTTCCTTAATCATATCTTATACATGAAATATAAGTGAAATAGTTAACATGTACGTATAACACAAATGAAAAATCATATTCATCACCTACCTTGAAAAAAACCTTGAAAACTCTAAAGAACTGAAGTTTTTTCTTTTTCCAATGCTTTGGCTTATAAAACAAATAAAAAATATAAGTAATCAATAAATAATGGCCTACATTATCCAGATAATTTCAAATTTTTTATCCTTTGTCAATTTTATGATCAACTAATCCAACTAGGACTTTTTTCACCATTAGTTTAAGGCCAAAATCTTTCCCAAGAGAATTTTCGTGGATTCTAAGACTAAAGAAATGAATTACAAGTTAGAGGAATGATTAACTTATTTTTGTCAAAGAAATTGATGAAAAACTTAAAAGAATAAGCTTGGGTCGTCTTTAGTCCTTTAAGAATAACTTTGCAGAAGTAAAAATAATTTTGAGACTTTTGTTACTTAGAATCCACGACTGTCTTGCTATAGTAGCCCTCAGCTCCTATAGGGGGTTGTATGCAGACAAAAACTTGAAACTCATATCCCCAAGCTCCCATTTCACAACACAACCTCAAGCCTTGACCTTCTAAAATATTCCTTCCACGCCTAGACAACTTCAAGAGTTTTATTTGTCCAACTTTGATTCCGTAAAGTCATATGGACTCCTTACTATCTTAGTTATCAACTTATGACATCAAAATAAAAAATAAACCAAATTCATTATCAAATTATCTAGACCCCACTTGACTCGAATTTCATCCAAGTATGGCTGATTTTGAAATTTCTAAGTTATTTAGAAGTTTTCTGACCTAAAATTAATTTCCATTGGCTTATTCATAATGACAAGAACAGATCATTACACTAAATAAGTTTCTTCTTGGCGGGAAGGGAGAGCCTGCCTTAAAAGATACCAGTCTGATAGAATTAAAGATGTTAAATATGACCTAAAAATTGATGAATCATCTAATTTGCCTGAAATTTATCGATTGAGCACAAGATGATTTCGTATTGGGCTGATTTTCCCACAAAACTCATTTTTAAAGTGGTCCATTAAACATAACTCAATACTAACCCAATTGTGGTTTATTTTTGGGTAAATTATAGAAATCTCATACTTTATAGACTTAATTTCAATATAAATCAACTCTTTCTAAAATTACTAAAAATCCCTGATTTTTGGGGAAACGTCGATACATAAAAATATGCATTGATACAATGTGGAATTTTAGGGTTATTGATGATTTGTGTGTATCAGTTATTAAAAATTAGACTATATCAGTTTTAATATACTGAAAACATTAAAAAATGTATCAGTAATTAATTAGTTGTTTAATTTTTTTAGGTATCAGTGAAACTAACGGATAGTTTATAAATGTGTGTCATGTATCAGCGAAATAGCGAGATACGGAAATTTTAGTAATTTTTTAAATGGTAGGGACTAATAGTAATTAAATTTATAATGTCGTGTATTTGTATAATTTTTAGTTTAGTATAGCTTACATAAATCTCATAGTATAAAGAGCAAATTACATCTTGTCCCTATCCTATACTAAATATGTTGTTAAGTAGGTTAGTTTAATCAAGATTTATATTTTAAGTTAATCCATTTATAATTAAGTTAATTAGTGTATTTTATTAAGACTAAAAATCTCGTTAATTAATTAGTATAATTCGTTTTATTTAATTTTTAACATAACAAATTTACCAATTTGTATATCCAATGAGCCATGAAGGCTCAAGTTTGTGATCCTGGTGTCAGCCTTGGTCCTTTACAAAGCAGGAAGCTGGTATGCAATGAAAAGCAAATATATAAGAGCAGCTGATATACAACCTGTATATAGGGAAAATCAGTATATATATGCTGATATACGTTGAGTGTATACATAGTGATACAGGGGTAAAAATGAACCCAAAGCCCAAGTCAGCAGCTTTGAGGCCCAAGTTACTGACCCAGGCAAATAGAAAATCAGATTTTAGCCCGAAATTTATTCTTTTATATATTTATATTTATGGCAAAATTACACTGGGAGACACTAAACTTAAAAAATTACAAAAAAAAATAGCCCTCGTTGTATAGACATGTATAGCCGGTGTATATTTGTGTATCATAATGTATATTTTGTGTATAGTCCATGTATAAGTAATATACACTGTATAGAAGTGTATACTTTCTCTAACTTTTGACAAACCATATTGTATAGTTTCGGTGATTTTGAACTATTTTATATAAATAAAATATGGGCTACTTTTTTTGTAAACATTTTACTTTTTGTATATATATATGTAATTTCCCCTTTATTTATTCAATTATTACTTGTTTAAATTGTTATTTAGTTGTGGGTAACTTTATCAAAATTTACAAAAGACACACATTTCTTTATGCTGACTTATTTCTTAAAATAAATTGTCTCTTTTTTCCCAAATCTCCTCTTTTCCAAATTATTTGAAGTGCTAAATCAGTATCTATTTAAATATCTCAAAAATTACTTTCAGATATTTTCAAAATTATCTTTTTCATTTACTTAATAACTTTTTTCCTAAAATGACCAAATGATTTAAATTGTAGATAGCCGCATGATAGTGGATATTTTAAGTGCATAAAACTTTTTGAAATGGAAACAAGAATTCCATATCCATTCTTTGAAATTTTGAAAAGATTTTTCTGTTTTATGTTGAAAAGACAGTTTAAAAAATTGATTTCAACTTTTTAAGAAAGAAATCAACTTTTGAAAAGAGAATCGTCACTTAACTTTTAAAGAAAAATCAAGAAACCTTTCCGATTTAATTTAAAAAAGATTTATAACAAAAAATCTTTTTGAAATTTCAAAGAATGGTACAGAGTTTTTTTTTTTTATTTCAAAAAAATTTTATGCATTTGAAATTTCTGCTAAAATGTGGTTGTCCGACGATTTAAATTATTTGTCTATTTTAGGAAAAAATAGATTAAGTAAAATGAAAAGACAATTTCGAAAGCATTTGAAAGAAATTTTTTAAGACATTTAAATCAAATACTAATTTAACGCTTCAAATTAAATAATTGAAAAAGATGAGATTCGAGAAAAAAGAGACAATTTATTTTACGAAAACAAGTCGACATAAAGAAATGAGTTTGTCTTTTGTAAATTTAATCAAGTTAAAATCCACAACTAAATAACAATTTAAATAAGTAGTAATTGGATAAATAAGAGGATTTTTCAAAAAAGCAAACACTTGAAATATAATAAGGGAAAAAATAACTATAATTTGCTAAAATTACAATTCATAGTTACATATTATAGGAGAGAGATGAGCGACATCAAAAGAGAGAGATGCATGAGAGGCGAGTGAGAGGGGGTAGAAATTGGAGAGAGAAAAATTGTATATGTATATCTGTCAAATAATTGTATATGTATAACTGATATACATATATATTTGTATATTTGGTAAGCGAGATTGGGAGAGAGAGAAAAGAGGTAAGCAACAATGAGAGATGGAGGAGAGAGGCAAGCAAGAGAGAACAGAGAGTGGAGAGACACGAACTATATATGCATATCAGTCGAATTAAACATGTATCTCAGTCAAATAATTATATATATGCAACTGGTATACATACATATTTGTATATCTGGTAAGAGATTGCAGAGAGAGAGAGGAAAGAGGAGAGAGAGAGAGGGGAAAAGAGAAGAGAAAAGATAGCAACAAAACAATAACTATAGCTATAAATTATAATTTTTTTCAAACTATTGTGGCATAATGTAAAAACATATCATATGTTTGCCTAGTTACGTAATTTATCCAATAAATAAATAAATAAAAGAATAAATTTTGGGCCCAAACTGATTTTCTATTGGGATAATTACACTCAGAGACCATTGAAAAAAATTATTTACACAAAAAATAATCCACCTTTTTTAATTACTTAAAATGGCCTTTTGGCCATTAAAGGTGTCATATAAAGCCATTTTGGCTATTCTGCCACGTCTGCTCCTTCTTTTCTTTTCTTTTCTTTTCTTTTCTTTTTTTTTTCTTTTTTCTTATTTTTTCGACATCCATCTGTTCTTTCTTTCCTTTTTTTTTCTTTTTCTTTTTATTGATTAGGTGATGGGGGAATTAATTAACATCATTTTTATTTGTCCATTTGGCCTTTTCCTTTTTTTATTTTTTAACATAAAAAAAATTTAATATTCAAATTTTTTTGTTGCTCTCTTTTAAAAACTTTTTACGTTTTTAAATCGTTTCACTTCTTTTGTGAAAAAAAGAATATTTATGTTGTTTTATTATGTCTTGTTTATTTTTTATTTCTTAAGGTTGGAATGCATGATACTCAAATAAAAATCGATATCGATATATTACATAATTATTTATACAATATAGACACACGATTATGCACCATTGATATAATGTCAATACGTCTCATACCTATTTATATAACATCGACATATATTTATATAGCATTTATACACTATTGATACACGTTTACAAATTATTTATATAATATTGATACATGCTTATGCATAATTTATACAATGTCGATTCATTATATAACTATTTATACAATATTGATACACGTTTACACATGTATACGGAATCAATATATAAAACAAACATGAATTTCTTTTTAAAAAAAGAATTTTTTTTCTTTTTTTTAATATAAAAAGTCATAACAAAATAAGTTTTTCAAAAAAAAAATGTTGCCCAAAAAATATATGAGAATTTTTTTTTGAAAAAAGAAAATCAATTTTTTTTATATAAAAAGCCACAACAAAATAAAAATAAAATAAGATTTTTTGAAAAAGAAAATGCTACAAAAAAAAAAAAAACAAAAAGAGCAAATTATTTGACCTTGGGCTATTTTTTAGCAAAAAAGGTCTGATGACTTTGGGCTGATTTGAGTTGTATTGAGCCCACGACCTTCTTGGGCTATTTTTTGTAAGGAAAAAAAAAGATGTATAACTTACACAAATCCCATTGTGTAAGGAGCAAATTTCAATTTGTCCCTACTCTTTTCAAATTTATCAAAAATTCCTTAAAAAAATCACTTCGAGATACGTTGCAATCAGCTATTGATAAAAGTTAATTGTAGTTACTCTCTCTTCCATAAATTAAGTTTTTTAATGCAATCAACCTATTTTTCATTTTTAAAAAAAACTAACAGATTCTTTCAAAGGAAAGATAAATTTTGAACCATAAATTAAGCTGATTAATGTCAATAAACCTATTTTTAAAAAAAACTCATTGGATTCCTTTAGAAAAACAAATTTAAATTCTGGATTCAATTTCATACGCTCAATACTCCCAAAATCAACCACCGATACTTCCTTTTTAGAAAAGCTGAAAAAATGACAATTGCCACTAATTTGTGATGAATTGCGGCAATACCCAAAATTAGGCAGCTCATACGCTTCCTTTATTCATCATCTTCTTCAATTTTTTTCTATGTGTTACATATGGACTCTTATCCATCTTTTAGTGTAGGTCTTCCTCAAGTTGAAGAGGTTCCTCAAGTTCTCGGATACCTCCGGGATATGATGTTAATTCGGCGAAGGTAGGATTTCATGAAAATAGATCCAAAATTAAGTTGCAAACTTTCATATTTCCTCTACCAAGTTCAACTTTATACTTCTAATTTCCTTTTGAATTTTATTGCAAGTTGCAAACTTTCATATCAAGTTGTAAATTGCCTGCATCAATTTACTTTCTAATTTCCTGTATCAAGTTGCAAGCTGCAAACTTTCAAATTTTATTGTCCTTGTATCGATTTTGATTCATTGTTTCAATTTTTATTTTAATCAAGTTTCATTGTATCAAGTTGCAAACTTTCAAATCAAGTTAAGGAAGTTGCAAGTTGCAAATTGCCTATATCAAGTTGCAAGTTGCAAACTTTTAAATTTTATTGTATCACACTCAACTTTATACTTCTAATTTCCTTGTATCAAGTTTGATTCATCATTTCAAAAAAAAAAATTAATCAAGTTTCCTTATATCAAGTTGTAAACTTTCAAATTTGTTTGTATCAAGTTCAACTTTATACTTCTAATTTCCTTGTATCAAGTTTGATTCATTATATCAAGTTTTTTTTTGGTATCAACATTTATTGTATCAAGTTGCAAACTTTTAGATTTTCTTGTATTAAGTTCAACTTTATACTTCTAATTTTCTTGTATCAAGTTTGATTTTTTATATCAAAAACTTTTTGAATCAAGTTTCATTGTATCAAATTGCAAACTTTCAGATTTTTTTGTATCAAGTTCAAATTGCAAACTTTCAGATTTTTGTATCAAATTGCAAACTTTCAAATTTTTTTGTACTTCTAATTCCTTGTATCAAGTTTGATTCTTATTCAAATTCAAAAATTCAAATTATTCTACAAAAATACTTGATACCAGCCAAATGATACCATCGGAAAATATAAAAGATCATTTGATACATATATTTTAAAACATATAACTTGATACATGGAAATTTATATATTGAGCATATAAAATTGAATTTAAAATCTACCAATGAATTTTTTTTTATGGGAAACAGGTTTATTGACATTAATTAGTTTAATTTATGGTTCAAAATTTATCTCTCCTTTTTTCTGAAGAAGTCTGTTAGTTTTTTCCATGGGAAATAGGTTGATTACATTAAATAGCTCAATTTATGGAAGAGAGAGCAACACAATCTCATGATTCACGCAATTAAAATGTCATTCAAACTCTTCCCATTTGATCCTAATTGATTCGTTTAAAAAAAATTTAAAAATTCAAATTGTTCTCCTAATACGATTTCGTGAAGAAAAACTAAAAAGAAGGAAAACTTACGGTTCGTTCGTGAATCAAAATCAAAAATCAGAAGCAAATCTTGATACAATACTTTATTCTTTTTCAAAAAGAAGCAATTGTAACTAATTCTTTTCAAAAATATTTTTCAACATTCTCATCATTTGGCACGAATAGATGCAAACATTTAGCTTTCATATCTTCCTCAGCTTCTCAAGTGGCTTCCTCAATAAATTAATTTCTCCATAAGACTTTGACTAAGGCTTTCTCTTTGGTCCTCAATTTGTGAACTTGACGATCAAGAATCTGAACAAGCTTTCTCTTTGGTCCTTAATTTGCGAACTTGACAATCAAGAATCTGAACTGCAATCTCCTCATAGGACAAGCTATCTTTAACTCCCATACTAACAATGAGAACTGCCAATAAAGAATATCTCAAGTACTTCTTCAATATCAAGACATGAAATACTGGATGAATGACAACTAACTCAGAAGGTAACTCCAACTCATAATTGACATTCTCAATTCTCTTCACAATCTGGTAGGTACCAATGTATCGAGGACTCAACTTTCCATTCTTTCCAAATCTCATAACACCCTTCATGAGTGACACTTTCAACTACACCCAATCACTCACCTCAAACTCGAAGTCTTTCCTTCTCGAGTTAGTGTATAAGTTTTAGCTACTTTGTGCAGTCTTCAACTTCTCTCTAACAACATTCACCTTCTCTATAGATTGGTGAACCAAATTAGGTCAAATTAGCTCAGCTTTACAAACTTTAAACCATTTAATGGGTGATCTACATCTCCTTCTATACAAAGCGTCACAAGGAGTACGTCATCTGAATGCTTGCATGGTAGCTATTATTATATGCAACCTCAATGAGAGGTAAATAATCATCCCAATTACCTTTGAAATCTAGAACGCATCCTCTCAACATATCATCTAAGGTCTGAATGGTGCGCTCTGTCTAGCCATCTATTTGGGAATAAAAGATTATACTAAGATTCACCTTTGAACCCAGTCCTTTATGAAAGATCTCCAAAATTGAGATGTTAATTGAGCTCCTATGTCTAAGATGATAGACAAGGTAACTTCATGCAACCTCATAATATCATAAATGTACAATCTGGCATAATCCCCTGCAGTGTCAGTTGTTTTAACTGCCAAGAAGTGAGCTGATTTGGTCATTTTATCCACAATTACCCATATCGAATCATGCTGCTTTTAGGACCTCGGCAAACCTATAATGAAATTTATGTTGATCATCTACTACTTTCATTCAGGAATCTCAAAGTTTTGAGCCAACCTACATGACCTTTGGTGCTCAACTTTAACTTGTTGACAATTTGGGCACTTGGAGATAAATTCATTAATATCCTTCTTCATTACACTCCACTAATAAACTTTTGCAAGTCATGGCACATCTTAGTAGAGCCAGAATGAATAGAATATTTGAAACTATGAGCTTCAGCCATAATCCTATCTCGAACACCATTAACATTTGAAACACACAATCTACTCTGGTATCTCTGCACACCATCTCCCCATTTGGAGAAAATCACTAGCTTTTCTTCAGGAACAGTTTCCTTCAAACTGAAGTAGGACAGGATCTTGATCTTTCTTTTCTTTCATCTCTGCCATCAGAGATGATGAAGACCCGCTCTAAATATTAACTCCACCTTCATTAGAATTCTCAAGCTTAACTCTCAATCGGGCAAATTGATGTACTTCCTTAGCCAATTCTTTATTTCCCTCTTCAACATGGGTATTCTACCCATAGACAACCTACTAAGAGCATCATCAATAATGTTCGCTTACATGGGTAGTAGAGAATGTTTATTTCATATTCCTTGAGTAACTCTAGCCATCTCCTCTACCTCGGGTTAAGATCCTTCTAATTGAATACAAACTGCAACCTTTTGTGGTTTGTGAACACATCTACATATACCCAATACAAGTAGTGGCATCAAATTTTAAGAGCAAACACTACAGTTGTCAATGCAAGGTCATGGGGTTTGATAGTTTGTCTCACAAACCTTAAGTTGTCTAGCATCATAAGTTATCATTTTATCCCTCTGCATTAGTAGACAGCTCAAGCAACTCTGGAAACATCATAATAGATCACAAAATCTTTTGTTCCATCAGGCAAGGTCAAAATTGGTGCAGTAGTCAATCTGGTCTTCTATTCCTGAAAACTCCTCTCACAAGCATCAAACCATTGGAACTTAGCTTTCTTTTGGGTCAGCTTAGTCAACGGTGATGATATGGATGATAATTCCTCTACAAATATATGGTAATAGCCAGCCAAATCCACGAAGCTCCTTATGTCGATTAGGGAGGTGGGTCTGGGCTAGTTCTTTACTACCTCAATTTTCTGGCTGTCAACCTGAATACCATCTTCTGATATAATATGACCCAAGAAAGCCACTGATGCAAGCCAGAACTTACACTTGGAGAACTTGGCATACAATTCTCTATTTTTTAGAGTTTGGAGGACAACTCTAAGATAATGAGTATGTTCCTCCTCATTCTTGAAGTAGACCATAATATCATCAATGAATACAATTACGAACATATCAGCATATGAGTTGAATACTCTATTCATCAGATTCATAAAGGTTGTAGGCGCATCAGCCAATCTAAAAGACATGACCAAGAACTCAAAATGGCCATAACGAGTCCAAAAAAATATCTTTGGGATATCATATTCTCCCATATTAAACTAATGGCAACCAGATTTGAGGTCTATCTTTGAGAAATAGAAGGCACCCTAAAATTGGTCAAACGAATCATCTATCTTGGGGAGAGGATACTTGTTCTTTATAGTGACCTTGTTCAGTTGTCTATAATCAATGTACATTCCGAGAGACCCATCTTTCTTTCCCACTAATAGGACAGAATTACCTGAAGTTGAGACACTTGGCCTAATGAAACCCTTATCTAGTTAATATTTCAATTGCTATTTTAGTTATTTTAACTCGGTAGGAACCACTCTATAAGATGGGATAGATATAGGTTGAGTATCGGAAAGGACATCAATCCAAAGTCAATCTCTCTATCTCCAAGAAAATCCTCAGGAAAGACTTTTAAAAACTCATTAAAAATCAAGACAAACACAATAGTAGGAGACTCCACACTATTATCATTAACTCGCATGATGTGATTAATGCACCTTTTGGAGATTAGCGCTCTGATCCTAAGGTATAAACTAAACTTACCCTTCGATACTACTAAACTATCCTTCTACTCAATTATAGGTTTATTCAAAAATTAGAATTTTGACAGTATGGGTTCTACAATCAATAGAGGTATAACAGGCATGACGTCAATCTATGCTAAGAATCACGTCAAAATTGATCATCTCAAACTCTATCAAGTCTGCCAAAGTATCCCAATGATAGACAGACACTGTACAATCTCTATAGACCCTTTCAGCTAGGATAGACTCACCAACAAGAGTAGAAACATTGAAGGGCTCATTCAAACATCTAGGAAAAAATTCAAATCTACTGGCCACATAAGGGGTCAGAAAGGATAAAGTGGCACCTGGATCAAGAAAAGCATAACAATCAAGGGTAAAAACTCAAACCATACTAGTGACAATGTTTGGTGTAACCTTTCGGTCCTGTTAATTTTTCATTGCATATAAGTTGTTTGTACCCCCGCTTGTGCCTAAAGTGGTACCTCTCTGATTGCCTCAAGCAAGTGGTGCTACTAAAGAAGATTAGACTTTGCTAGCCCACGTTGGACAATCTGTTTGAAAGTGACACACTTACAGTATCCATTACCTCCATCACGACATTCTCCCAAATGAATCTTGCCACACTTGCCACATGGAGGCTTACCTCTAGAATCTTGAGTCACACTAGCTTGTGACTTAGAACCCTGGGCTCTGAAGTTTTTAGATCTCTGTTCATTCCTGATTCTAGGTGCAAGCACACTACCAGATGATGGGGTTGGCCTTTTCTAAAAGATGAGTAGCTCACATTCCTCTTTGCTCTCTTGCCAATCTTATGGTTAGATGTCTTGGTCCTCTTACTCCTAAACTCCTTCGTGTCTTTCATCCTCTCCTCCTCTGTTTATTGTACATAATTCATCAGTCTACCAATGTCTACATCAATGACCAGTATTTCTCCCCTTCTATCCTTCTTTGGCCCTCGATTTGATGCATCTACATACAAGCCCATCCTACTCTTTATATCAACAATCATCTCCGGAGCATAACGAGACAGCTGGTAAATTTGAGACTGTATTCCTATAAAGTCATATATCTATATTTCAGATTCAAGAACTCTATTACATTGGTCTTCCTCAACTCTCTAGAAAAGAAGCGCCCCAAGAAAGCTTCCTCAAACACTGCCCAAGTCAGAACTGGTGCACCCTCTCCTCTATTCTTCCTCCACTTCTGAAATCACAATCTGGCAAAACCTTTGAGCTGGTAGGCATCCAACTCAACCCTATTAGTATCAACCACACATATCACTTGAAATACCTTCTGCAGCTCCTTTATGTAATTATTTGGATTCTTATTGGATGTAGACCCTGTGAATTGGGTGGGTTCATTCTTAAAGACTCACAGACCCTGGATGGTCCAAAGCATCCATTATACCCTTTCCCTATTGAATCACTAGTGTTGTTACTACATGAGTCAAAGTCTGAATAGTCTGGCGAAACTCAGCATTTGAGATGTCAGCCTATGGTGGTTGTTTTCCAGGCATAGTTAGGTCCCCTAACCCCTCAGGAACTTGCTATTTAGATTGGTTAGCATTTTTCCTGGTTGTGCGTCCTCTACCCCTAACTGGTTCAGCTTCTCTTCTTGGAGACATAAGCTTAAATCAAAATGCAAATGTACGAATTAGATGAGAGCTTTCATAGAGTCTAACTCTATAGAACGAATCTTAGAACATGAAAGAAGTGACATAATTCCTAATTTCTTATAGCCTCCTGATTATAAGTGTGGTGCATGACGCACCCATAAGTAAGACTCTACTAGACACGGCTTCATAGGTTTCCTAGGACTCTTGAAACTTGTGCTTTGATACCAAGTATGTCACCCCTCGGAAGGATACCCATGGCATGGACAGTACTAGAAAATCATTGTTAGCTCCCAAGCGAACTACTTGACTTGATCACACATTCATTCATTTAAATCAGTGGAAGACTTAGTATAAAATAAGAAAGATCTTAGTAGGCTACCTCAATCAACAATCTAACTCAATGAATAAGGTCTATAAGCCAACAAATCAAATTCAGAATCCATATCATAAGAATAATCTAACAAGAACAAATCAAGAGATAATGACATTATCCAAACCCTAGTTGTCTAGTCTAGTTTAAAAGCCTTTATCGCTAATGTTTAGATGGTTCTAATGATAGGTTCATGGATACCAAAGATCAAAATAAAATACTAATTCAAAAGCAAGAAAGACATAAGTGGTATCCTCCTATTGCAAGGGAGGACTCACCAATAAGCTGATGCAAGATAAGATCCTCAATGAAATGTTTGTTGATGACCTCTAAAATTGTCTTGACATCATAAAAAGATGTGGGCCCAAATAGATGTCAGTACATATAACGTACGAGTATGTAAAATGGTAGAATGAAACATACGTCAAGGTGGAATAACATCAGCTTAGATAACTCAAATTAGAAAGATAAGGAACTCAATCAAAATGTCAAAAGTCTATACAATCCACTCCAATCCAATCATTAGAGTACTATCAAGACCTATTTGGGAGTTTTTTTAATCTGAAAACAATCACTTATGAGTCAGTGAAGTGATTGTACAACAATCTCATTGATATTGTCATAATCGTCCAATACATTTTCAAGGTAAGTGATGAATCATCTAATTAAGAATCCACAATCAATCAATCCAGTCCATTATTGTTTAGGGGACGATCAACAAACATCCGACTTAATGGTTCAATCCTCACCTACAGAGTTGTTAGAATGAATAAATGAAGTCGTCGCTTATTAAAGTTTCGATCAGTTAATAACATGGTAATTGCCCCTGCTAGTACCGGAAGTGATAATAAAAGTGGGAATGTTGTCACTAGAATGGACCACACAAATAGAGGTGATTTATGCATAGTCATTCCAGGTCCACACATGTTAAAGATAGTTGTTATAAAATTAATAGAACCTAAAATGGATGAAACATCAGATAGATGAAGACTAGAAATTGCTAACAGCTGACTCCTTTTCAATAGAAAAGAATAGCCAAACCAACCCAGCTGGCTGGTTTGGCTACAAGTTATTGAGTTTAAGTTGTTATTTAATCTTACTCAATTCGATGCTCGATACTCCTCCTAAAACTCAATGCTCATAAGACTCTATCCATTCAGTTCAATCTATCCAATCAATTATGTCTCATAAGGACTCTTATCAATTTGTCAATTTTGTCACAATCAAGCCTTTTGTCCTATCAACCATCAAATCAATCCCCAATCATATCTTTCAAGAGTAGTTTAGACTCATATTTATGACCACATTCAGCTTGGTTCAATTATTTAGGTTCAAGTTTTGAAAGTACAAGAAGGACTTTTTGTTTCATTCAAGCTACGCTCATACTCAATCATAATCACATTCAGGGCCTTCACAATTCATGCTTTCAATTTCATTCACGGCATAGACATGCAATTATGATAAAAAAAATAACTAGGATTTTATTAAATTAGATATATAGTTCATTTGTTCAAGAATTCAAGTTATGAAAACCATTACTAATGCAATATCATATATAAATATGTTATGGTCTAAGAAATTTCCAAAGAAGTAAATCATAGAAGGCTCAATCTTTTCACAAATCAACCTATCTCATCTATGGGGTATATTCAATGACATAATTCATGCTTTAGTTTGCCTTACATACCTAGGGTGAAGAACGAAAATCAAATTCACAAGAGTTTTCTCCAATAAATCAAATCCCTAGCTCTTTTCTCGTCTTCTTAGCCCTAGTCCTTTAGTTAGAATGTGTAAGGAAACTTAGGAATATGTTTAGGAATCCTTTTAAGGTCAAAAATGACTAATATCAGTCGTGGGTTAAGTTTAGGAGGGGTGAAAAATTTTGGAATGCCCCCTCATTAAAACTACACAAATTTGAACTTAGATTAACCTACTTCGCATCGCATTGGGGGTACATTTTCGTTCATTTTTTTATAAAAACTTTCTATAACAATTGGGGACCATCAAATTTTAAAAAAAAAAAGTTGACCTATTTTGGAGCATCTCCACGACGTAGAGTGGTCGCCCACTTTTCTGTTTCTGCGATTTTCACTTTAAAAAATTATTTTTTGATCCAATTGATTTAAAATTCAACTGGGATCACTGTCCCACTCAATATTTTGTGCTTATCATGATTTTGACCTCGAATTTGCCAAAAAATTTAGGACGATACATTATGTGAATAATTTCTCATCTAGAAATATTTTGGTAACTTTTTAGGGTATAACAATGCAACTCCGAAAAAGCTAAACACATAAAAAGAAATTAAGTGTTCATGTTCAAAAGCAAATGGATTAAGAATATTAGAAGAATTTATGGTAGCCTAAAAGAGCTAGCCCAAAGGACCACAAAACTAGAATTCATTTGATTTACCGTTCAATCTCACCTACATTAGGCTACATAGTTATTGAGTTTGAGTTGTTACTTACTCTTACTTAGTTCGGTGTTCGATACTCCTCCCAAGACTCAATGCTCATAAAACTCAAGCAATCAGCTCAATCGATCCAATCAACAAGTTCATATGGACTCTTATCAGTTCATCGGTTCTATCACAATCAAACCTTTCAACCAATCAATCACATCACATCTTTTGAGAGTGATTTAGATATGCAATTATGACAACATTTAGTTCTATTCAATCATTTTGGTCCAAGTTATAAAAAGTACAAAGGACCATCAAGTTTCATTATGACTATCATTATGTTTATATCTCATTCACATTCAAGCATTCACAATTCAAAGCTCTACACTCAATCGTTGGGCATACACATTCTATCATAGTCAAAATATAATTAGGATTTATGAAATAAAAGATTTAAATCATTTCAAGAGATAAGTTCATAGAAATCATCAATTCTTCAATATTAGGTAAAAATATGTTAGAACTTAGGGAAATTCTCAAGAATTACAATTAAGAAAAACTCAAATCATCCACTATTCAATCACTTATATCCATGGGGCACATGAACTAACTTATTCCATGTTTTAGTTATTACATACCTAGGACAAAGATTACACAATCAATTTGCAAAAAGTTTGCTTGAATTTTTTGAACTCTAGTCTCTTCTCCTCTCCTTATTGCTAGTTCTTTAGTTAGAATATGTAAAAAGGACTTAGAAATGTTTAGAAACCCTTTTGAGATCGAAAATGACCTATATCAGTCATGAGTTAAGTTTAGGAGGGTGGGAGAATTGTAATGCCCCTCATTAAAACTACAAAATTTAAACTAGGATAAACCTAATTTGCGTCGCACCGGGGGTTCATTTTAGTTTATTATTTTACGAAAACTTCGGATAACCATCTGAGATCGTCAAAAATTGAAAAAAGAAATTGACCCATTTTGGGCACCTCCGTGTCGCGGAGCTATCCCCACTTTTTTGTTTCTTGATTTCACTCCAAAAAAAATATTTTTTATTCGATTGACTTAAAATTTAACCGGGACCACTGTCCCACTCAATTATTTACTTTGGTCATGATTTCGTCCCCAAATTTACCAAAAAAGTTTAAAATAATGTGTTATGCGAGCAATTTTGCGTTCAGGGGTATTTTGATAATTTTATAGAGTGAAATAATCAATCAATTTCACCATCACAATCACTACCACCAAACGTCACCATTATGTCAATTACTAGATCACCAACTGTAACTATCGTCACTGTCATTACTTGCCACTAACACAAATCATTATCACATTCACAACCATAATCACTATAAACCACCTCTACTGTCATTAATAAACATAACTATTTTAATTTTATTAAATGATAATTTTATTTTTATTCATGTTCGGATATAAAGAAAAAATTAATCAACTAATGTTTAAATCTAAAAATAATACTTTAATCGTGTAGATGTGTATTCAAATTTCGAAGTCTTAATCGTTAGGGGCGGACCCACATGGAGTCCGCGGGGTGCTCGAGCACCCATTAACTTGGTGTCGGACATTATATATTTATATAGAAATTAAGAAAAATGGGTATAAATTTAACACAGAGCACCCATTAAGTAAATGGTTTGATGGGTCCAATGGTTCAAGGTGGATGCTTAAGGGTTTTTTAGTGTTACTGATAAGTTCAAATCTCACTCTCAACACTTTTCTTTTTAATTTTCAAAACCCACTTTTATTTCTATCTTTTTGTTACTTTTCCTATTTTTTCTTTGTTTGTAGTTTGCTCTTTATACAAATAAATACTTTTTTCTATCTTTATTCAAGATAATAAATACTATTCTCTTCATTCCTAATAATTGTCATGTTTCACTTTGCAAAAATTAATTTATAATTTCAAAGAAAAATTAGATTAGAATAATTCAATATTTTAAAATTTAAATTTCGATATTCAAAACTATACTAAAAGTACTAAAGTTTATAATTTTTTTCTATATCAATATGATTAAAAAATTATATCTTAAAATGTTACTCAAAATTGATATTGTCTGAATCTAGAAAAAAGAAACTATGACGAGTGAAAATGAACATAGTGAATAATTATTCATATTGATTATTTTTATTACTGATTTCAAATATGATCGTTTTTTATTATGACAAGTGTTAAATTTAGGGAGTGGAGCTACATAGGTCCAAGGAGTTCGTTTGGACTCTCTTTGGCAAAAAATATACTATTTATACATATTTAAAATAGATATTGAATGCCCTTTGACTTCTTGTGTATTTATCTTATGTTTTGAACTCCTCATTAAAAATTTTGATTCCGCCGTTGTTTAATTTTTGATTCTACCGTTATTAAACTAAGAGAGCACCCATAACTTTAAAATCCTAGATCTGCCACTGTTAATTGTAATGAAAGTAATGAAAATAAATGAGGTCTAAGTGAACCAAAAGTCTAATCTAAGAAGTAATTCTTTTTAAAAAAAAAAACATGAATATAAGATATTCCTGATTTTACTTGTCACTTATTCCTAAAGTGTGTTTTCCTTTTTACTTATTACTTTTTGATATATCAAGTTAAGACAATTAAAGTACTTTTCTTTTTTATGTTTCACATAGCATTAAGGGGTCATTTGGTTTGAATACAAATTATGATGGAATAAGTTATGTTGGGATTAGTAATGATGGAATAAGTTATGCTAAGATTATTTCTTATTGGGTGTTTGGTTTGTTGCATAAATTTTAAGAATATATTGTTTGTTTACAAAAATACCCTTCACTTTATTAATTTTTTTTATGTATTTTCTTTGCTAGCTTTAGTTATTCAATATTTATTTTTAAATAAGTCTTTCATCTTATATAGTTTAAATATTTTTATGTGTGCATGGTATGCATTTAAAATAAAACTTTCTTCTTATTTAATTCTAAAATAGAACTTCTATTTTAAATTTTGTTAAAGTAAAAAGAATTTATGAAAAATCAAAATATAAAGAAAATAAGAATTAGTCAATAAAAATTACATTATATATTGTAATTTTTAATAGAAAAAAAGAAGAAGAAATATCATAAAAATAAAGAGTGAAGGTTGTGAATGTTATATATTGTATTAAAAATAATATAAATATACATAAATATACAAAATGAGATATAAAAAAGGTTTAAAAGGATATTTTTGTCATTTATCCTTTTCATCCTGGGATAAGTTATTCCAGGATTACTATACCACCCAAGAAGAGGGATAACTTATCCCGGTACTATTTATTAGTCCCGGGATAAGTTATCCCAAGTTTGCCAACCAAACACCAATTTAAGACCCACTATATTTTTATCCCAGGATTAAATACACTTATCCTTCACACCAAACGATCCCTAAATACTTATTTTTCATGTCATTTTTCAAGACCTAACACTAAACATCATTTAATAGAAATAGTATAATAAATTATTTATATTAATAATTATTTTTTAATAAGTGTATCAAACCAAAAAATAAACAGAGGAGTATATTTAAATATTTTACAATAGTTTAGGAGTATCTTTTTATTATTTTCCGCGTTCTTCTTTAAATCTCAATCAATTAACCTTTTTAATCAAGTTGGTTTATTTGATTCATTAAACCAACTTTTTAGTAATGGATAAGGTTGTTATTACTTTCACCGACCATTTTTGACTCTGGTGTCTGCATTCACATTAACGATTGACTCGTGCACTTCCACGGTTTGAGGAATAAGGGGACCATTTAAACGATGTTTTGCTCTTGTATAATTTCTTTTATTCTTTTTATTATTATTATTGTTTTGATCTTTTTAAACTAAAAAAACATATCTGTTGCTGCAATGCAAAAACAAATCAAAAATAATAGGCAAAATTTCATATATATACAAAAACAAAATTAATTAATTTACAATAAATATAGTTCATGTTTTATTTATATAAAAAATACCTTAAAATCAGTGAAATTATACATGATTATACAATATAGTTTGTCAAAAGTTATAGAAAGTATACATTACTATACAATATATATTATTTATACATGAGTTATACACTAAATATACATTATGATACAATATTGGGTCACAATATTGGCTCACCATTTTGGGTGGACCGATGGACCAAACACCGTGTAGTCTAGTCCAAGGTTTAAGCTCGAAAGATAGAAGGGAGTGTCTTTTTTTTTTTGTTAGGTCAGAAATTTCGCTTTTGAATATGAAATTTTTTGATAGGAAGTAGCAAAGCGATACCCCAATACAAATATAAATACTGAATGAGAAATGCAAAGAAAAAAATAGTTTGAGGTCTTTATGCATGTATATTTAGTATACATACCAATATAGATATATGACATATATTTGCATAAATTAATAATATCATTTAATCGTAACTAATTAAATGTTTTCACCATATTAAATCAAGTAATTATGGTAAGCTAATATAGATTGATATACATGTACTCTGTTGAGGGCAGGTGTACTTTTACATGTTTATAGTAAAATAAATAAAATTGATAAGTATATTTTTAAATAAAGATCTCAAATTTGAGTCATGCGATTAAAAAAAAATCTAATAGGAAATGTTTTTCTTTTAATTGACTTAATTACATGACACAAATTTAAATTAATTGGATTGATAAGTTTTACGTACTAATTAAATAGTTATACAAAAGAAAAGGTTTATGGATCCTTCTCTTCTCCTACAACATCTATGAATTAATTGAAAGATCCGAATCATAAATAATTACAATAACAATATATACACAAAATGGAATTTGGGAATCATCAATAATTGTATAACAAATTATTATTATTATAATTGATATATTTTCAACTTATAATTTTTTTTTTATGAGAATTCAACAAAAGAATATGACAAGACGAGTTGCTTATTATTACTATAGGAGCTAAGCAGAAGTGCAATAATGTATACGACCTATAGACTTAAACCTCATTTCTATATGAATTGACTAATTCAATCAGATATTCGCTAACAATCATGATATATATGCAAATCAAAATTCTTTATACAATAGTCGATTTCTCCTTAACAAAATTTAACAACAAATTAAAGGAGTATATATATATTTTATAAGGGGGAAAAAACTAAATACAAGGAAGTTAATTAACTACATAATATTACAAGCATTAGGATTTTCATCACTAAACATAAGGGAATATTGTTCTTCAACAGGATTTAAGTGAGCAACAGAAGGATCAGCAGTTGCCCTAACAAAATTTGGAGGTGCTTTCTTGTCATAAACCCCAGCAGCATAAGGATGTGCCACCATACTATAAGGCACATATGGCCAAATCTCACATTTCTTGCCAGTGGATTGTGCTGCCTTCAACACTTTCTTTGGCTCCACAAATCCTGTTACTGTTGCTTTCTGTTGCTTTAAGTCCACATCCACTGATTTTGCACCTAAAACATAAATTAATTGAACCTCAAATCATCAATAAATATATGGGTAGAAAGTAATAGTTAATTATCCTATAGTATACTCTCTTCTTAATTCATTTGTTTCTTTTTATTTTTGTCCTACCTAGTTATTATGTGATAAGTATTGGGGAAAAAAAAGGTGACTGGTTTCTTCGATCATTTTTTATCCTCCCTTTGTCCTAGTTTATGTGGCATTTTTTATTTTTCGAATCAAACAATTTAATTTAAATTTGACCAAAAATTTAGATTTGAAATTTTTTAAATGAAATTTATATATTTATAAACTGCAAAAAAAATATTATAGGTGTCAATAATTGACAATTCAAAATATTTCAAAGATATATGAAAAGTAGATTTGTTCGAATCTCAAATTTCAAAAAATGCTATATAAATTGAAATAAAGAAAATAGAGTTTAAATCGTCAACATTTAAAAATTCTATATTCAGATTCACACAATAAAAAATTAGTTAAATTTAACGATAAACTAAGAAGATCACGTAAATTGAAATAACGAGAATAAATATAATATTGTCAGATTATTCCAACAAAATTCTGTATTTCTAACTTCTTTAATTTCAGTGTTTGAGTTGTATATATTGAAAGTTTAAAAGAAAAATTACACAGTAAAAAGTTGGCATGATAGGGTAAAAAAAAGTACGATACTATCGTGATTTTACTTTTAATGACCTAATAATTTAAAGAAATATTTCTATATATAACTATACTTTTTTTTAAAAAAAACATAACAATGTATATAACTTAAAAATCTGAAATAATGTACCTCTGACTCCCGAGAGAGTTTTCTTAACTTTACGAGCACAACCTTCACAGTCCATTCTAATCTTGATGGCTACCGTCGCGATTTGTTTTTTTTTCTTGCTCTTCTTAACACTGCTAAGTACTTCAGACAAATATTCAAGAGTCCCTGAAACTCCCATGATGAGAAGAAATTTCAAGTTGGCTGAGGAATTGACTAAAAGGATGAGAAAATATTGAAGTTTGTGTTTGTGGATTATATTGGTAGAAAGAAGATGATATATATACTAGTACTAGTTTGTTTTTAATAAGGTGGGGACTTAATGTTGATCAGGTGATGAAGTATATAATAAAGAGACAAGAAGAAGAAGATGCAGCTAAGGGTGACAAGTGACAAGACCAAAGAGAGTTTAATTCTGTCTTTAAATAATGTTGAGGAATGATTTGCAACTTCTTCACAACTTGTATTTATAGGGAGAATAGGGGAAACAATAATAAATATCCAGAAATAACAAGCAAAAAATAAAAATAAAAATAAAAGTTCGTACTCCCATTCTCACTATTATTTTTATTTATCCATTATATTATAAATAAGAAGTCGATTTTCATTTATCTAATTTAAAAAATTAAGAGATTATTTATTACTTAATTTTTAAATTTACTCTTATCATTGACAAAATCATTTATCAATTGAATTTCATATATATATTCAAATGATGATATACTAGCTAGTAAAATTGTCATTTTATTTATTACTTTTTAAAGAGTGTGAAAAATCCACATTGAACAAGTCAAAAATAAACAGCGAGAATATAACATATATAATTTTAAGTTATACGTTAAAAGAAATTATTTGTTTTGCTATTTTATTTTTATTTATAGAATTGTCATTATTTTTTATTTTAGATATTATTTTATATCTATTGTTTTTCTTCTTCTGAGGCTGTTATATTTGATCAGCAGAGCTTCTTCAAAAAATAGTTTCTCTATCTCTACGAGATCATTATAAGATTTACGTACATTTTACCCTTCTGAGACTCTATTTGTAAAATTTGAATGAATATATTATTACTGTAACATGTGTTAAGATAAGAGTGTAAGAATTTTTTGTAATTTTATTTGTTATATGTAGAAAGAGAGAGAGTAAGTAATCTCATAAATATAACATTTTGAAAAAAAATTGCATTATAAATATTTTTAAAATGATATAAAAAAAAATTACACAGACAATATACTCTCTCTGTCCATCTTTACTTGACCCTTATACTATTTTAGGATGTCCAACAATACTTGTTCAGTTTATGAAATCAAGAGATAATTTTATACTTAGTTCCTAATTTACCCTTGTCATTAAATATAGTTATTTTCCTATTATATTTTTTAATACATTGCATTAATTATATACAAAGGGTGATTTGGTCAAATACCTATATCATTTACTACTTCTTAATTCATGTGCCAAGTCAATAAGGGCCAAGTAAAATTAGACGGAGAGAGTATAATCTGATCAGTTGAATAGTTATATAATATTGGGAATTCACAAATGCAATAATTTGTGAGTGGGGTTCACCTAGAAACTGGAAGAAGGTTCTGATGTCTCTCTAGTTTATAGACCACAAAAGTACTTTGTAATATGTGGCCTCTTAATCAGTGTAGTAACTACTTCTTGTTGGATTTCATGCAATTATAATACTGTACAAATTTATTTGTTACGATAAGATTTGACATAATTTTTAAAAAGAATTAATTAAAAATATTATTTAATTAATATATTCCTTATAAATAATTAAATTTTTATTTATATATGTGTCTCTTAATTTTAGAGTAATTAATGCTAAGAGTAAAGTTAAAAAAAATAATTAATTCTCTCTTGATTATTCAAATTGACAATTATTTTGAAATAATTATTTTTAATATACATGACAAATAAATTGGGACAAAGAGAGTAGTCAATTTGTTACTATGCTACTAAAACAATATTATTGATCCACTTTGCTAAAAAAATGGGTAACTTTTTAGTCAGTGAATTGATTCGATAGAAAATGAACAAGAAAATAATGTTATATAGCATAAATGTCTCGCTTTTTTATTAAAAAAAATATATTTTTAGTAGACAATGATTTTTTTAAAATATATTTTAAATTGAAGCAATCATTTAAGTATTTTGTATAATACTCTTGCCCTAGACCCCCGTTTTCTATTGTACCCCTATTCCTCTATGATTAATATTCAGTTAATTTGAACTTAAGGTCGAATGTAAAATCCGCCTTTTTTATTATTTTTTTTCTTCCTCCCTTATTCTAAAAAGGGAAAAAGAAAAATAAATACCTAAAAGTTAATTAAATAATTGAAAAATATTTAAATTTATCCTTTTATTTTGTGAAAAATTTAAAAACTTAAACTTTCCCTTTGTTAGAAGTTTTCTTTGTAGTGCAAACCCGTTACTATATTGGCAAAAATTGTACATTTGCATACATCACCGTACAAAGAAAAAAGGATTAATGTTCTAGGACCAATAAAGAGAAACTATGTTCTTGTTTGGCTCCAAAAATTTTTGGAAAAAACTAGAGAAAATTTTGGAAAAAAAAACATTGGGATAGTATTTGAAAAGCTTTAAATATTTTAAAATTATCCTAAAATTTTATATTTTTTATAAGAAATAATTCATCATTTATTTATTTCAATTAACATCTATCTACCTCCTCTGAAAAAATTTGAATTATAACTGGAGTGATAAAACTAAGAAAACAAGAATAATTTTCCAACTGAATTAGTGACAAGTTTGAATATGTGATTAATATATTGATCTTGTTCATATTATTATTTTGTTTATTATTGATTATTATCAATTATGTTATAAGATTTTTTTTTTAACAAAATATGTTCATTATAACGCTACCTATGACATTTTAATTTATATTTTTGGGTGATTCATCAAGTTCTATAGAAATGAACCTTCCCAAACGATTGTCCACACTATATAACACATAAAGAAATAATAAGAAATTGGCCAAAAATGGAGTAATTCTATTTTATTTTTTTTAATTTGTCATTGATCCCTGGAATTTGATAGCTGCCACGTTGGAAAAGCTGATAATGACATGTGGCAACAAAGGAAATCAATGGATAGATATCTGTACACGTTTACACAAGAAATAAACAGGTAGTTAAGGCAGTTTGTCATGTATTGGATAATAGAATTGGGCGGTGGTGCTGTGGAAAAATGGACTTTGTTTACATTAGATAACGCCACAAATTGGTAGCAAAGAAACGGAGTTTTGGTGTGTGTGTGTTGGGGTGGGGAGTGGGGGGTTGGCCAATGAATGAAAATTACTTATAACCAACAAATTGATTATTTATAATATAATTTTGAATATTTATTAGAAACTTTCCTCAAAACTGTTACTTTTTCGGATTTCAAATAACTAAAGATCGACTATATAAATCACTAATTATATATATCGTAACAATTTATCATGGATTAGCTAATTTACCTAGAAGAAGCTATGTATTTCACACAAAATTTTTCATTTTTTCCACTGTTTAAAGAACTTAACTGACAGACCACTTCATTAATTAATTAGTAACGTATAGGTAACTTTTTGTTATACTTGACCAAAGACTAGTAGAAAAAAATTAAAGACATGTTGTATTCTTCAAAGATAGACAAGAAATGGCACCGCCCAAAAGTTCCTTAGTATAAAGAATAGATAATCTTATGCGAGTAAAGTTGGACGTGGGAATAAAGTCTCACGTTAAAATAAGTTATGGAAAAAATAAAAGTTGTATATAAGTAGGGGGAGTTTGGCTGGAGTAATTAAGTGGGTTATTCGTATTCAAAATTTGTGGTTAATTGAAAATACTAGTTAAAATCATGATAAATTTTATATGATAATTATGAGATTATTTATTTCAAATAAAGATGAAATTATTTGTTCTGAGATTAAAATTTTACTATTATTATATCATGAGATTGAATGTGCGATTATTTCTCATGATTATATTCATGGTTATGATTTCAGGATATAACCTAATTTTTAATCAAATTGTTCCTTAAAGTGTACACTATTCAAGAGTTGAGTTTCGATCTCTATCTATCTAAAAACTCGACTCTTGACCCGAATTTAGAATTCTCTTTTAGATCTTGATTCGAAATTTGATTCTCAACCCCAATTAGATCTTAATCGAGATCTGACTCTCAAATCATGCCTAAAATCTGAAACTCGACTCTTGACTTTGACCCTAAACTTGCGACACAAATCTCAAACCTATAAGAAAAACTTGACTTTCGTTATTCTAACCCCGATCTGGGGCTCGAGAAAATGACCTAGACTTGGGATCCAAATCCAACCTCAACTCAAGACATGTCTCTATCTCAACCCTGATATGAGACTTAACTTTCAATCCTGACTCGAAACTTGACTCCCAGCACCAACCCAAAATTTGACTCTTGACCCCAACCCTAACCCTAGGTCTTAACTCCACATTCGAATCATAACTCGAGATCTGAGATTCGACCTCGACCCTGGATCTTAACTTTTTATTTTGATGCCAAATAGAAATTTAATTCTCGACTCAAATGCGAAAACTGATATTCGATCTTAATCCTAAACTCAACTCATGATCCTAAACCTAACCTGAGATTAGAATCTCGATCCTAAACCTCTTGAATCTTAATGATGATTGTTTTTTTTAGAGAAAATTATGTTGGCTCAACTCAAAATGGACAATATCATATTAAGTTGAGAGTATCTTTAGATAATTTTATGTCCTATGGAGGTGTCTAGAGGCGAAAGGTGTTCCAATGGAGTATCTTAGGACGATAAAAGACATGTATGATAGAGCCAAGACTCGAGTAAGAACGGTGGGAGGAGATTCTGAACAGGACTTCATCAAGGATTTGTGCTTAGCCCTTTTCTTTTTTCTTTAGTGATGGATGAGCTGACACGACCAATTCAAGATGAGGTCCTTTGGTGTATGCTATTTGCAGATGTCATAGTACTAATTGATTAGACTCAGGATAAAGTTAATGATAGGTTGGAGGTTCGGAGACATACTTTGGAATCCAAAGGGTTCAAATTCAGCAGGACTAAAACAGAATACTTAGAGTGCAAATTTCAATATAGCAAGGGATGACACAGACATCGAAGTGAAGCTTGCCACTCAATCTATTCCCAAGAGAGAAAGCTTTAAATATCTTGGGTCCATCATCCAAATAGTGGTGATATTGATGATGATGTCACACATCATATTGGGGCAGCATGGATGAAGTGAAAACTTGTCTCTGGAGTATTGTGTGATAAGAAGATACCACTTAAGCTTAAAGGTAAGTTTTACAGGATGGTGGTTAGGTTGTCGTTGCTATATGGGGTGTTGACCAGTCAAAAACTTACATATCCAGAAAGTGCAAGTTGCAAAGATGAGGATGTTGAGATGGATGTGTGGACATACCAGGAGTGATAAGATTAGGAATAACACCATTCGGGAGAAGTTAGGGGTGGCCTCTGTGGCAGACAAGATGCAAGAAGCGAGACTGTGATGGTTTGGGCATGTGCAAAGAAGAAGTGTCAACGCTCCTGCTAGGAGGTGCAAGAGGTTGGATTTAGGAGTTACGCGAAGAGGTAGAGGCAAATCGAAAAAATATTGGGGGGAGATGATTAAACAGGATATGGTGCAACTCCATATCACCGAGGAAATGACCTTAGATAGAAAGGAATGGAGGTCGTGCATTAGGGTAGAAGGTTAATAGGTTTTTTTTAATTAATTTATGATTTTATTACTGATAATTCATAAATTGAACTGGGCCCAACCCCAGTGTATTGAACATGAAAAATTTACTGCAATAATAAAAAATTAGGCCCAGACCCGAGCCCAATCTCTACCTTTTATCCTATATATCCTAATTGTTGTAGGGTTTCTCCTCTAGTTTCCTAATCCGCCTCTTTTTATCCTGAAACCCTAGTTTTCGCAATGCTTCTTCTATGGTTCAGCCTTTCATTTTTGAAGAAACTCTTGTGGGTGTGCAACCGAAAATCTCCGTGTGTCCTTCGCATGTGTTTCTCAACTGTCAAATGTGAGCCATTCCCTCTTTTTGTCTTGTTCTCTGATCTCTTTTTGTGTTGTTCTCTGTTGTTCTGTTGCCTCTTGGATCTGTTCTCTCCTTTTCTTCCCTGTTCATTTCCGTTGTCTTTTGCAGGTGTGTTCTCAGGTTCTTGGGTTGTTTTCTCCATTTTTGCTGCTGAGTGTCATTCCGGCTTGGCTCCTCACTTGGTAATGGTTCCTGTTCGTGTGTTCTCTGGTTGTTCTCCTTTATTTGTATGCATAACTATATGGGCTTTTACCTTTTCAAATCTTCTTTTCTCAGATGGTGCCGAAGTGAAGTGCAAGTGTATCTTCATTCCGCCGTTTAATCAGTGGACTTCCTCCAGGTGCACCAGCTCATTTTGTTGAGTCCTGTTTGCTGGTTGACTGCTGTTAGTAGGGTAGATGGCTTTGTCTTTGTTCTGTGATCTTATCTGGTCGTGTAAATACTATGTTGTGACAAACCTAGCTGTTCTTCCCTATCCCAACTCCTTTGATAGGTAATACTCTTAAGTATGGACTCTGTATTTTGTCACTGTTGATGATCCTTCTTGCTTTGTTGTCCAAGCTTGTGAATTCTGTGAATATGGCATCTCCTGTATCTATTGCTCTGTTGGTCAAGTGATCTGCTAGTTGGTTCCCTTCCCTTAGAATATGTTGGTATAAATGAGTTATCTTTTGCATGCATTCTTGGATTTCTTGAATCATGTCCGCTATATTCCATGGTATTTTCCACTCTCCTGTTAAAATTTTCTATAGTAACAACGAGTCTATCTGAATGATTACCTGATTGTACTTATTGTCTCTACAATGTTTGCACGCCTCTATTATGGCTCTGGTTTCTGCAATTGTATTGGATGTATCTTCTATTTTTCTACTTTCTGCATACATGATATCTCCCTTGTGATCCCTTAGGCAAAAACCATAGGAACTCACCCCTGGATTACCCCTCGATGCTCCATCTGTATTGTATTTAATCCAATTTTGCGGCGGGAACTCCCACTCTATCTTGGTCACTCTTAGAGCAGGCCTGTATTGTTATAGTTTGTTTACTGTCTCCTGCCAGCTGCTTTCAACTTTGAATGTGGGTCTTCTTATTTTAATCATTTTTGTAAGGTTCTGTGTAACATTATTTATAATCCTTGCCTGTGAGATGTGCTTCCCTTCATGCTTAATTTTGTTTCTCCTCATCCAAAGTTCCCATATGATAAAGCCAGGAATGGCTCTATAATATGGTTTGATGTCTCTTCTAATTCTTGTTCCAAACCACAACATGAGAACTTCCCTTAGGTTTAACCCTTGGATATTGAAACCTGCAATAGAACAAAAGTAGGACCATGTCCTGTTAGCCGTGGGTGATTTGAAAAATACATGAGCCAATGTTTCTTGACCCGATTCCACACAACACCAACATTTAGAAGGGCCTTGAATTCCCCATCTTCTTAATGTGTCATCTACTGGGATTTTGTGTTTCCATAGTCTCCACATTAAGAATGCCATCTTAAATGGTTGACCTTTAGTCCATATCCATTTGTACACTTTATTCTTTTCCTCCCTGTGTCTGATATAATTCCAAGCTAATTTAACCGAGAATAAGCCACTTGCTTCCAATGCCCAACATGGTATATCCTCTCTCTTGTCTCTCCTTGGTGGTTTGATTTTGTCTACTATGAACATGACTATCTCTTGAGAAAATAGTTCATTTAGCTTGTGTAGATTCCATTCCCCCTCTTCTGTGAGTTCAATCAGTTTGGATTGATCTTCCATACATATGTGCTCCTCTATACATAGATTATATAGATCCCCTAATCCCGTCCAGTTATCGTACCAAACCATAGTATTACCTTCTTTGACCCTCCAAATAATCTGGTGCTCGATTAAATCCCTGGCTTCTAGCATTTTTTTCCATACTTGCGATCCTCCAGACCCCATCTTCCATATTATTTCATTGACATTTTTTTTTGCAATATTTATTTTTCAAGTAATCACTCCACAAGGATTTTTTTGTCCTAAAATTCCACCACAACTTACAGAATAGGGCCTTTGATACATCTTGTATCAATCTAAATCCCAATCCTCCTTCTTCCTCTGGTAAACACACATTACTCCACCTTGTCCAGTGCCTCCCTTTTCCTCCTATGCAATTACTCCAAAAGAATTGAGCCATCATTCTTTGTATTTGGTGTAGTACTCCTTTAGGAGGGTTCATTACTGATAAGCAGTGAATTGGTACACTTTGGAGCACATGTTTGATCAAAATTGCCCTTCCTCCGTATGACAGTAATTTCTCCTTCCACCCTTGTAGTTTTGATCCAATCCTTTGGATTAATTGCTGGTAGAATATCTTCTGCTTCCTTTTATAGAATATTAGACATCCTAGGTAGTTGAAAGGGAAGTCCTTTCTCAACATTCCTAGTACAACTTCTGCCACCACTATCTTCCCATTTTCTACACTATGATGTGTGTAGATAGCACTCTTTTCTTTATTAACTTTCTGTCCCGAAATCCTTTCATAAATACTAAGAGTTTCGGCTACTAACTGCATTGTTCGTATCTCTGCCTTGCACAAAATTATCATATCGTCTGCAAATGCCAAATGATTTAGTAAAAGGCTCCCTATTGGCATCCCAAATGCCTTGAACTCTTTGTTTATCATTAACCTATTCAATGATCTTGATATAACTTCCGCTACAATAATAAATAAAATGGGAGATAATGGGTCTCCTTGTTTTAGGCCTCTCGATGATTTGAAAAAACCTTTTGGTTGACCATTAATTAGCACAGAATACCAGTTGTTGCCAATCAATCTAAATATCAGATCTATGAATCGTTCCCTGAATCTGAATCTTCTCAAGACTTTTAGTAAGTATAGTCATTCCACCCTATCATAGGCCTTCATCATATCAATTTTGATTACGAGATTTGGTATCTTACCCCTTTTTCGGGTTTCAGAAACTATTTCTTGTACCATTTGGACGTTTTCTGTAATGCTCTTTCCCTTCACAAATCCGGCTTGTTCCTATGATATGATTAACGGCAGTATCGGCTTTATCCTCTCATGAATAATTCTCGAAAAGACCTTATTCATAAAGTTGCTTAATGAGATCAGTCTTAAATATGAAAATGTATTCACTACTAATTTCTTTGGTAGTAAAACTAAGTTGGTATGGATAATAAACCTCGGTAATTCTTCTCCTCCAAAGAATGCCCTTACCATGTTAAAAACATCCATTTTTATGATTTCCCACATTTCTTGGAAGAAAGCTCCTGTCATCTCATCCTGTCCTGCTGCACTATCTCTATTTAGTCCCATCACCGCTTCATGAATTTCTTCCATTATTGGCACCCTTAGTAACTCCTCATTCATGTCATTATCTATAACCGAAGGGAGTACCTCTAACATTTCATAATTCTCCCCTTCCTGTTGATTAGTGAATTGTTTCCTGTAATATGCTTCTGCCTCCCTTTCAATATCTTCCCTATTTTTCATCCATATGCCCTCTTCATCCTGGATTTTATTAATTTTCAACCTTGACCTTCTTCCTTTAACCATACTGTGAAATAATTTAGTATTGCATTCTCCATCTTTAAACTATTACATGCCTGCTTTCTGCTTCCAAAATTCCTCTTCTCTACCTAACTGTCGCCTCCATTCTGCTTGAGCTTTATGTAGTTTCTATCTGTTTTCCTCTGTTGGACTTGTTTCAAACTGTATTTTCATAACTTTGGTTACTTCTTCCAATGTAACTATTTCCTGGAATATGTTACCAAAAGTATCTTTGCTCCATTTTGCTAATGCTTTCTTTACTTTCTTTATCTTGTGGTGAAACATTAGAAATGGATTCCCTATAAAATCTGCATTCCAATTTTTCTCCACTATTTCTTTGCAAGTATCCTCTTTTAGCCAGAAATTAAGAAATCGAAAAGTTCTCACTACCTCCTCTTTAACCGTGTCTACATTGAGTAGTAATGGTGCATGGTCTGATCCACTTCTCATCAAGTGTTCCACCTCCATGATTGGAAATAGGTCGTGCATATTTTGATTAATTAGAACTCTATCTAATCTTTTAAAAATACATTGCTCATCCGTCCTCCCATTCCACCAAGTATATTTACTCCCATGATATTCCACTTCCCCCAGATTGCATACCCCTATGCAATGATTAAAATCCCTACTTTCTGCATATGTAACTGGTCTGCCCCCCAGCTTATCTTCCTCCCTCCTAATGACATTAAAATCTCCACCTACAAGCAAGGGTGTTGTAATAGTTTCTGAAAAATTATACAATGATTCCCATAGTGATAACCTTTCATTGTTTGTACACTTAGCATATACCAATGATACATGCATATCTAAGTCACCCCCTCTAATTAATATGTGCAGTGTTAAAGCTTGCTCCTCATCCCCTACTATTTCTACTTCAAACATTTCATCCACAAAGGCCCATATCTTCCCATTTGCATTAGTATATGATTTTCTTAAACCCAATGTTCGTTGGCAGTTTTCTAATTCTCTATTGTGTACCATCGGCTCCATCAATCCCACTAAGTAAAATTGGTACCTTTTATGAAGATTAACAAGTCTCGCAAACGCTTTTGAGTGTTTACCGACATAATATTCCATATGAGTGCTTTCATAAATACTTAGGATTCTTCACTATGGTCCTCTTTGATTGTCTTGACGCAGCTTGCGAAGATGTACTATCTCCCCCACTCTGCTTTTCGGGTTTATTAAATTTTTCATGTAGTTTCCCCGTTTGAGTAGGTGATAAGTCTCCCTTCCTAGTTACCTCTATTATGGCCTGTGACATTTCTACCTTGTCCTCTTGCACTCCCTTATTATCTGAGTCTCCTCCACTATGTGTATTAGTAGTTTCTTCTTCTTGCATATTTAATGGTAGAACTTCTTCAGTATTCCCATTAAATAATACAATAGTTTTCTCTGCATTTGATACGCCTCCTGTTTCCATTGTGTCCTCCTCCTCTTCTTTCTGCTTTTGATCGATATTATCATCTGTGTTTTCTTTGTTCTCTATTTCTGTATCTATCCCTTTTTGTTTTTTATCCATCTCTTTGGTCTTTGCATTGGTGTGTTGTTTCCCGAACGACTGTGTCACCCACTCCTTCGTTGTTATTGGAGTTAATGTGGTTTTTGTTATTTCCTCCCTTTCCTTGATCTCCTCCTCCTCTAATAAAATTTTATATGGGTTATCATTCTTGATCTCTGCCTCTCCTAAATTATGCCCGAATTTGTCCTTAATATATTTGTTCTTGCTTCTCACCATCCATTCATTCTTGCTTTGTTTATTGATCTTCTTTCCTTTCTCTGCTTCTTCTATTTTTCCTTGTGTGTTTCCCTCTCTGTTAGTATCCGTATTCCTTATAGCTTCATACAGTTCAGGGTGCTTCGTCCAGCACGTTTTTTCATTATGACCTTGCAGAAAACATTCGTTACAATATTTTGGCATGTAATCATATTGTACCTTTATCCACTTGCATCTGCTTTCCCCTGTACTATCATTCTCCTCTGTAATTCTAACTCTTTGTGGTAGTTTAGCAGTAAGATCCACTTCTACCTTTACTTTTGCACAGCTAGGCCTCGTCTGATTTTTTGTCGCCATGTCCACCATAAGGGGGTTGCCTACTGCTGCTGCAATTGAGAAAATAGCCTCCTTTGCAAAGAAATTAGGTGGTAAATCTGGAAACGAAATCCATGCCACCCCTACTGGGGTTTCCACATCCGGTTCAAACCATGTGTCCCACTTCAAAGTTCGCATCTGCCACTGCCTATCCCTTGCCCGTATATAAAAAGTTGTATTCGATAAGAGATGCACGTAGTCTTCCAAGCATGACAGTCTGATCAGAATATGTCTTGTATTCAGCACCCCTATATTACATTCACTTTTAATGTCGCACTGTACCGGGATTTGCTTTCTCAATTCTGTGATGTCAGGTTTGCCATACGAAAACTTCCCTACAATAGCATATTGCAGATTCTCTTTAGCGATGAAAGTCTTCACCTCCGATGATTTCCACGTAATCGTAGGTTCTCCATGCAACATAACAACTGGCTTAATTGGAACCATCGGTATAGGACTTTGTTGCACCTTGTTTTTCAATAAGCTTGCAAACGATATTGGTTTATTGTTCGTGTGATCCATTCTGATGTTGCCTGTTCCTGTCGACAGCCCAGTAAAATCCTCCGGTGGGCCAGTCCCACCGGTGGATGCTGCGGCCATAGCGCCGCCAATAGGGTTATAGCGTATTAGGGTTTTAGTTTAGAGAGAAATTTTATTTTATTTTTTAAGGTTAATAGGTCGGTAGGGGTAGGATGATGTCTAGCCCTGTGGTAGAGCAGGTTAGTAGGATTAGTTGTGTACTCGTGTTTTTATATCTTATGTTGATTATTGTATGTCTCATATTTGTTTCTTTTATTATATTTATATATTATCACTTGTTTTCCGCTTTAGTTATTTTTCTTTCATATCTAGTATTTTCTGTTTCTGGGGCCTGATATTTTTTAAGTTGAGGGTCTTCCGGAAACAGTCTTGCTATCTCTATGAGGTAGTGATAAGATTTGCGTACATTTTATCCTCCCTAGACCCCACTTATGGAATTCCACTGAATATATTATTGTTGTTATATCTTTAGATTATTTTAACTTAAGTAAAGCAGATAATATTGCTTAATTTGTTTTGTTTTTCCTTTTAATTTTAAAATGTGAGGACCAATAAAAATGTAAAAGGTGTAAGAGAAAAGAAAAATTGTTGGGTTGAGCCGCAATGGTTAGGTAATTGCAATTCCAATCATATATAAACATGTACTCCTAATTAATTACTAATACTAATCAAAGAATGACTTGTGTCACCTAATTTTCCCTGGTCCCGCCTAATTTAACAGTATTTGATGAATGCTATGTTTACCTTTTTATTGCATTATTGCATAACAGAACATTATATTCAAATAATTATTTAAATGATTAATCTCATATAATTTAAGGATACTTATTCGATATTTAGACACATTAGCATAGAATATTATTATTTGTAAATTAATATTTTCATCGTTCAGTTTCACTCGTTCATTATCAGAAAAAATAATTTTTTTAAAAATATTTTACTCTTAACATTAACTACTTACTTAAAATTATTTTCAAAATATTTTAAAGACTATACACCAATTAATATGAATATCATAATAAAATATATACTCATTTATTATTCTTTGAGGATATGCAAAATATGTTGTAGACTTATTCCCTGTGGTTCTTTTTTATGGTCATGTGACCCTTTTAGAGAGTCAATTTGACTCCATTTCAAAATTAAATTAGATTACATTAATTTGATATTTTAAAATAAAAATTTAAGTATTCAAAAGTAATAGAACAATTACATTAACAACTATAATGTCGCGTAATAGAACAATTACATTAACAACTATGGCTCCGTCCAAATAAATTAAAATTGTCTTTTTTCATTTACATTCTTAATATTATCATCATGCTAAATAAAACATAATCTCATAATATGAGAAAAATTATATAAATTGAATTGTTAAGGCAATCAATTTTGATGTTGGAAAATGAAAGCTTCATTCCACGACGCTATCCCAAGTCATTTTCATTATTCATAGCATTGAAAAGCAGGACCCCAGGTGAGATGACACCTAAGGGGTACGTCTCTCAATATCATTAATAATAGCATTTTTAAAGTTAAGCTACTCATTAATAAATTCCTCATTTGTCATTATCAACCTACAATTATCTACTTTAGTGTTTACCCTCATCCACCTATTTTATTTGTGTGATTTAAGTTATATACATCCACATATAAAAAAATTTCAATATCATGTATAATTTAATGTTACTCAATTTGAAATTTATTAATTCAAGATACTAGCCTGTTAAGTATTGAATACCACAATATATATTAATAAAAAAAATTATTTTTGATAGACCACGATACTGAAAAAACAAACTCATATGAATTACAAACTTTATTAATGATCGTTATAGTAAGGTTATATGTTCCCTTGCAATGTCAAAGATTATACTGAAAAAGCAAACTCATGCCATCACTTTCTTCATCTCCATTGACGATAAGACTAGTAGAAAATTAGCTCAAAACTAACAAAGATAGCTACTTAACAAAAATTTCCATTATGGGATGATCATTACAAGTAATTAGAACATAACCATCAACCAGCTTCTTGTGTAGTCAATTAAAAAAATAACAACTATACTTCAATCTCACAAGGTTAGGATCAATTATATGAATCCTCACTAATCATATTTCATGCATAGTCAACATTTAAGTTAAACATCAAGCACATCAAAACAGCAGCCAGAGCATGTTACTTAATAGAGAGCATGATCAGCAATAGACAATAATTCTATAAAAACTGTAGCAGAAAATAATCAATATCAGTTTTATCTTATTTTTGTACAATGAATTAGGCTTTTGAGTTTTGACATCTTTGGCAGAAAGATGCAGCACTTAAATTGACAAGTGTAAGGTCCAAAATTCTATATATGAAACATTTCACATCATATTTCAGTTCAACAGATTTGGAACCACCCCAATCAATGATCTTCTCAGTCCTCCCCGCGTAACTTGTGTAAGATATGTATTTCCTAAAAAGACTTATCATTGGTGTGGGGAATGATAGTTTACTGCTACTCAAATTGATTAGGTCTATAAAAGATCCCATGGCTCGTGAATTATTGCAAGTCAAATCATGCCTCAATCATGACACCGAATCCCAGCAAATAAATGACACAGAAAGAGCTATAGATTTGAGGAAAGAAACAAAAACCAATGAAATTAATTGACTAGTGTATATGATTTGTGAGAAAAGGATCTGATTGAAGAAATGAGAATTTACATATACTTACATAATAACAAATGCTATATCAGATAAGGCAGCCATACAACCAATGATAGAAGAGAACTCATAGTGTAATGCCATGAAACTGCATGGAGTGATGCTGTGGATGGTTTAGGGGTAGCTTTACCAGCAATGGCGGGTGCAACTGCATGTCCACCCGGACTTCTTTGTTCCTCAGTTGTTGGCAACGGATTTGATGTCAAACCATTCGGAGATGGTGTTGGTGATACCTTTGCACTCCCATCTATGTCTTGACCTGAAGATGTAAAAGATGAATTAGTGAATTGAAGCACACAAAATTCAGAAAAAGGGGCATGGGGAAGAGAAACCCATATTGTTTATCAAATCTGATGACAATGCAACAGAATTTTACATGCTACTGGTCAAGCATGTGAAATATTCAAAGAAAAACCTAAATCCAGAACATATGTACTTCGATAGGTTCTTGCATGATTTTTAAAAATTCTCCACGCTTTTAAGACTCTTGTAGGAAAACTATTCCAGACCATCAAGCAAGTCCTAACCATGATAGTTATTGTGCTAGTTTACTATGGTTTTCATAATTATCATGGTTAATATTCCAATTATAACTCAACAGACAAGCAATTGAAGGGATGGATTTAGTGAAACATTTATATGCACGAAACTTCACAAAAGTAGGTTTTACTAAGATTAGACGGCCTATACAAGTCAAAATGAGCAAAGTTGTTGTCTGCATGAATTTGCTCAAAGAACATAACAATTACCAACTTCAGGACCATATAAATAACCCATCTGCTTCAACCTAAAACTCTAAACGGGAACATCAAGGAAATACCTATCAAATCCAATTATCTCCCATATATCACAAAACTCTTCTTTTGTCTTTCCCTTTTAATCCAGCAACAAAAAACCAAAACTAGTCCGATTTAAACTAAATATGCACAATGAGCTTACATTTGGAGCGAGACCAACCCAACTTCATGTTTTCCCAATCAAACACCACTCGATATCCCTCCATAAAGTTTTCTGCACAGCATAACTCAAATGAAATTGCATGAATCATCCAACGGTCAACATGCATGTATGTGAACCTTAAATAAGTCTAAAATTACATAATCAACTTACGTCCGATAATACCAATCATTCCTTCAATGGGTACGAGACCCACACAATAAAAGTTATCACCCTGCACAAAATACCTCCAGTAAGAAACCATAACTATCAGGACTGACAAAGTCCATAAGATGGCACAATAACTTGCAATCAAACACTGAAAAACCTATGGAGAAACCATATTTGCTTTGTCAAAAAGGAATTGAAAAGATCTTGCTTAAGCATGCAAAGGTAGTAGGGTAACATGTACATTCAGTTATTCACAGCATTAAAACAAAAAAATGAACATAGACCAAGTACGAGGGCATTTATCCACCATTTCATCTTTGCACATACAGAGCATTTTACTCCAGAAAGTTTGCAAAACAAAATGCTACAACTTCAATAATTAATGGATGGGACCAACCAAACTAAATTTGTAGCCATTAGCCACTATGACAAAACTAATAAATATTCTTTTCTACTGTTGACAAAACTAATACTACCTCCATCTGAATTTGCTTGTCTTAGTTTGATTTGGCACGGAGTTTATGAAGGTAAGAAGACTATTGAATTTTGTAGTCTTAAACTAAGGATATGTATAATGTATCACAATGAGCTTCATTCTTGTGGTCTTAAATATACCAGGTGGATGTTCAAATTGATGACTTGCCAAATTAGGAAAGAGACATTCTTCTTCAAACAAACTAAAAGGGAAAGTAAGACAAACAAATTGAGACAGGGGGAGTAGAATTTTTAGAGAACTCAATTCATAAGAAGAGATGATGAGAACTAACAAGACGGGATGGGCACAGAAGAAATCTTGGGAAGGTTGCAGTTATACAGTAAACCTATCACAGGAGCCACAAACAAAATCTTATAGAACTAGTTTACACAATCAAAAACTTCCCCCAAGTCCAGCAGAAATCTCTTTAACTTTGGGGTGTCATGACGCTGATTAGCCCCATTTCCTATCTGTTCATCATCACTCATAGCAAAATTTTTGATCTTTTCTTGCAATGACTTTCTTTCTCCTCAAGTGATATGCTTCAAGAATCTCTACCAAAAGTTTCGGGGTGAACAATATCACAAGTACTTATATTTTAGAGAAATTCTAAATGCTAAATTAATAGTAACAATGATATCCAACAACTATTTAAAGCTCTAAAGCCAGTCAGCTACCAGCCACAAAATGAAAAACAGAGAGTACTTCCTTTCCCTGATAAAGAAAAATAGGAAGTACTTAAATTGACAGATAACAGTATAATAGTATTAATTCCAGCTTAAGACCTCATTCAGTTTCTGCATTTTGGGTGCACTAACTTCTTCCTTCATATAAATGCAAGAGTTTGCATGCATAAGCATCACATGTTAGTAGCTCATTCAAGTAAAAATCTTACAGCTAAATCTTCCACACCTCAAGAAAAAAAAGATTAAATTGCAGGATAATGGCAAAGCAAAGAGATTCAGACACTGACCTGATCACTGGAGATGGCAAACATAGGGTTCTGAATTACAAAGCTCTGATTAGTAGCTAGCAAAAGTTTCATGCTAGGGATGTTTGGTAAACCCTGTGAACTGCATAAAAAGAGCATATGGACAATATTCTACAAGTAGATAAAATCAAAACCAGCATTATCACGAGAGCATATACCTAGCCTTATAGCAGTAAGGAAAATCTTCTGTAGCTATCCTTGTAGCATTCATTTGCTCTTCAAACTAGAAGACAAGAAATAGGAAATAGCTCAGGTACAACAAAAAACTGAATGTGCATTCTAAAACTAAGCAGAAGAGCAACTTGTGAAACCAAGAGAGGAAACAGGGAATAGCAAGGACAAGAGAAAAATGATACTTGTACCTCAGTTACTACTTTTGTAAAGATTTCAGAAGGCAGAAACGTGAAGGACGACCCACTATCAACCAAGGCTTGAAATCCACTTAGCTTTGGACAGGTACCCCCGACACAATAATGCTGAACTTCAACAACATAGGTATTGCTGGTACCAATTACCAGTAGGAACATAAGATAAATGTGCAAATGAAACTACTTGATTTGCCTATCAAACTAAACATAGCACAAAAGGATAGAGGAGATACATACTAATTCCCATCCAAAGATACAAATGAACTTCGTCTTTGATTTTCAGGCCCTTTATCACCAAAGAAAATTGTGCCAGAATTGCTCTTTCCAAAACACAATGAGAATGAATGTGGAACAAATCCAGATTTCGCCAGCAAACTTGGGACAGAAATTTCTCCAGGCCCTAATCCCATCACCCCATCTGGAGCAGCTCCATCCAAATAATTGCCACTTTGTTTGCTACCACAGCTGCAATTAGTCAATAGGTAAAAGAAAACCACATTCATCAACCAACTTGTAAATACTGTAACTTGACAACTCGAAGCTAGGCGACTAACATATTACCAAAAACAAGCAGTCACAACTGAGACAGCTATAAAAGGTTTCAAGGGTCAAGGGTCAAATATTCTCATTGGAGAATCCTTTACTACATTCGGCTAAGGCACCTACAAACTCGCTCTTAATGGAACTCAAAAAGAAGGTCTTTCAAGTCCTCCTATGTAACAAATCCATTGAGCTGATCCTACTTACAAGAATACAGAACTGAAAAGACGTAAAAGACATACCCTATAACAATAGGAGCTTGCACAGAACCTTGATGTTCATGTCCACCAACTGAAGTCAAATGCAACTGGTCCTCAAAAAGAAAACCCGAACTTGATGTATTTGCAGAATAGTAGTTAACAGTATAAGGGCAGCGTTCTTTTGGACTCTGGCAGTTAGGACCCAATTCACATAATTGATGGCTGCAAGATAGATGCTTGCTAGTGCTTGATCGTGCTGGGCTATACTCATTCAGATCTTTATCCTGCATAATAGATGCCCCAAATACAAGGGAGCACCTGCCAATCAATCATTGGAGAATTAACTGCTAAAACTGTTCCCAGGATGAAATACACTGTCACTTTAAATGCTACACTGATAAGAGATTAATTAGCTCAACTAAATAATGAGTTTTAATAGATATAAAGAAAAGTGAAAATGGCTTTTCTACTTGTTTAGTAAGAGACGAAGAAGCCAAAATGTATATGCCCTAATCGGTATAAGATTGTGAAATAGAAAAAACTAAATTTCTACACCTTGAATCCTTCATATCTTAAAATAAATATGTTTCACTTAAACAAAAAAAGGTTAACAGAGGAACAAAGGAAGCTGTGAGATACAGCAAAATCTACAATCATTAAGTCTTTTACTAGTTGCCATATCTTTAAACGAAAATCAATGGCTTTCAGAAAGAAAATGTTGAGGTTCCAAGAAAGCATATCAGGGTACGGCAGTAACTTACTCCCTCCATTCACTTTTACTTGTCACTTATTCCTAAAATAGATTTTCATATTTGCTGACCACTTTTGACGTATCAAGAAAAGACAACTATTTTTTTCCATGTGTTACCCTTAGCATTTTATATTATTCTCCAAATCATTTTCCAAGACCTAATACTAAACATCAATTAATAAGGATAGTGTGGTAAAACACCTATATCAACAATCCTTTTCTTAATGAGGTACCAAGTCAAACAGTAACAATTAAAAGTAAAAAGTTGAGACCGCAGAATTGGACTTTGAGGTTGCACAAACCATCAAGTGCACCAAGTAGCTTTAACTTGGACAGAAAAATTGCAGAGCATTATTGATGTTATAAAAAGATTATATGGAGTCCGGATCCAAAAGGGCAACTATTTTTGGGTTAAAACCAAGAGGGCAATAAAAAAATTTCCATACCAAAACGATAAAGGCGCAGCTCCCAGCTGTGCCTTACCTTTTCTATTTAACGGAAAACGTGACTGGCAAGTGGAAAAATGTAAGGCGCAGACCCTGCTGCGCCTTACATGTCAGAATATGCTCCGCCTTACATTTTGCTATTACCCTTTCCCTTTCTTCTATCTTAATAATGCTATTGTGACCCTTTCCCTTTCTTCTATCTTAATAAATATAATATTACTACTTACAGCTTTTTTGTAAAGATTAAAAAAAGAAAAAAAATTAATAGTTGATACATCATACTATTATTTTATGATACCCTATTAAAAAGTACTTGATGCCCTACTAAAAAGAAGGATAATTTTTTGTTTTTTTAAAAAACTTAAACTTAAAAAATTTATTCATTTTTAATAAAATAATAGTATGACGATTGAAATATTATTAAATAATAGTATAATAATTGAAGAAAAATAGTGAAAAGATGATTTTGTCTAAATCAAAATTGTCTTATGATCGAAAAAAAGTTCAAACAACATTATTAAGAGTGTGCATATTTTTTAATATAGTATAGATAATAAAATAGAAAAATAATTAACTATGTTAAATTTTGAAAAAATAATTATAGTTGTCATTTATATTGTTCTGACGATAATTTTTATTTTTCCTTGAGTTTTAATAGTGTTGACCTAATTTGTTATTTCTCTTTATGAATCAAAAAAAGAAAAAACTCAAAGGAAGAACAAAAAAATAATAATAATTTTTTTCTTTTTTTAATCTTTAAAAGAAAGTTGTAAGTAGTAATATTTATATTTTTTATTAAGATAGACGAAAGGGAAAGGGTCACAATAGTATTAAGAAAAGGAAAGTGTCACAATAGCAAAATGTAAGGTGCAGCAAATTATGCATGTAAGGCGCAGGCTGCACCTTACCTTTTTCCATTTGTCAGTCACGTTTGACAGTCACGTTTTCCGTTAAATGAAAAAGGTAAAGCGCAATAGGAGCAGCCTTTACCGTTTTGGTATGGAAAAAATTTTTATTGCCCTTTTGGTTTTAACCCAAAAAATAGTTGCCCTTTTTGCTCCGGACTCAGAATATATGTTTATATGTCTTCCTTTAGAGTAACCACATCAAATTAAATTAAGGACATTTTAGCATTTTAGTGGTATGTGAAGGTGACATCACTTGTGGAATTGAGTTGATAGTAGTTTCGGAACCACAGCTAATGTTTTGAAATAAAAGAAAGGTCAAATATTACAAGCAAGAATAAACAATCAAACACAACATTTGGCATGAGAAACCTACCAACATTGAGTAGTAACTTGAAGACAATGGAGCGCATTGTACACAATCGCAAGGGAGCCAGAGGAGATCGCTTCCAGCATCCAAGGCGACAAGAAATGAAGCATTTGGTGTCCCTATGTCAATCCACACATAATGCAGCCTGATAATAGTAATCCAGAACAATCAAGAGACTTAATTAGATTTCAAGAAAAAAACTTTTCTTTTACTTGGCAAAGATTTCGACAAAATATTTGATGCAATATACAATATTTTCACTATTTGAATTGTCAAGGGTTTTGGATTTTTGGTTGAGCTTCCCTCCCTAGCAAAGCAACCATAGTCAAGCAACGAAAGGAGAAAGGAAAAGACCTTCCTTGTGCAGAGACAAATCATCATTAGCAAAATCCCCCTTCCAACCTCTCCTACAACATCCATTTCGTCAAGGAAAGATGAAACAAACTCTCCAACACTTCCACCTCTCCCCTCTAGGGGAGACAAGGAAACATAATCGCCAGCCATCACATGAATCTCGAAGCCCCAAACTCCATAGTAAGGGGCATGTTTGAAAAGGTGACATGTCGAGAAAGGTGGAACCGACGTGTTCATATACTATTCTTATTTTTCAACATAGCTTTTTCTTGTACCCAGTATATAGGGCTTTGAATTTTTTTAATTTCCCAGAAGAAAAAGAAGAGCAAGCTACTAAAACAACAGGGGAAAGAAAATCTTCTCAAGATTTCTAAGGCCGAATAACTACGGGGCCTGATACTTACGAAAAAAATGACCACGGCATGGAGAAGAAGCATCAAACATGTGACCAACTTGTACCATTTCAATATTTCAACCATGGTCAATCAAGAAGAGTATTCATTCAAGGAGACAACAACATCGAGAATATAGTTTCCAATAAAACGTCAACTAATTGCTCAGTCGAAAAAAAAAATTCCATGATTTTTAGTAGCTCATTTATTTTTACATATCTAAGAGGGAGTAGCCAAGACCCCCACTGGAGGACAGCAGCTATGATGTCACTTATCTCGTGGCTTTTCAACTAAAACTAATCGACTCCATTGATGCAACAGTAAATTCGACAGAACAAAAAAATCTCAAAATCCATAACAGCATTGCGCATTTTAAGCTTCAATTTCTGACAAATCTCTTAAACTGATAGTATTAGAAGTATTACTCACCAACTCAAGTCATTGCCATAGAAATGCGTTTCGCTTCCTTCCGACGGAAACAAAAGCTGCTTTTGCGAACCAAGCTTCAGTCTCTGTCTCTTCAAATCATTACTAAGCAGCAACCTCTTATGCTCCACACTCTCCCGCTTCGGCCACGTCATGCTCTTCCCTTTAGATGCCCAAAACGACATCGCTTCGTCTGAAAACCCGTGAACTAACCTCGACGAGAATGTACCGCCGGCGGCAAGCGCAACGGAGAACATCAACGCCGTCGCCGTCGTCAGTAGCACAACTGCCGTAAGAGGAACCGCCATTGAAGCGAAGCCCTAGAGGATAGAGATTTCTTTGTAGGTGTGAAGAGAAATTAGAGAATCCGAGGCTTTATTTGTTTGTTTTTTCAAGGCAAATGGAGAGTAAACAAAACTGGGGTCTAATGGGAGAGTGTTCACTGTTCATTGAGGAGAAAAGTCACATCGCTATTCCAGATTTTACTTTTCTTTTCTTTTCTTTTCTTTTTCTGACAAGCACATCTCTTTGGTGAAAAAAAACAAAAAGAAAAAGACAACCACTTGACTCTTTAAATTTATTTCATTTTATTATTTTAATCACCTATTTCTTCATTGCCACAGTAATTGTCCTGTTTTATTTTTGGGAAAATTAAGTTTATACTCTTTTAAAACAAATTATTTATATTATTAAAATTTTCCCCCTAATATTAAAATTCGTGCACAGATGGTATGCTGACGTTTGCACTCTCTTTCTATGATATATTAATAGGGTATCATAGAGGATTAAACTCAATCTTATATGATACCGATATGATATCTATATATCGATAGAGTATCACAAAAAATATATTTTCTACTAATTTCGAATTTAATAAATAAATTTGTAACTTTAATCATTTTCTCTTACTTATTTTATTTATTAAAAAAAAACTCAAAATTATATAATACTAATAGGATATCAATATATTAATGGAGTATCACAAAAATATATTTTCTACTAATTTAGAGTTTAATAAATAATTTTGTAACTTTAATAATTTTCTAGTCCTATATGATACCAACATGGTATAAATACACCGAAGGAGTATCATAACGAATATATTTTATACTAATTTAGGGTTTAATAATTTTTCAATTTGTTTCTTAATTATTTCTTTAAAAAAAATATATAATCACATATGATACCAATTGAGTATCAATATACCGTCAGAGTATCACATAGGAGTGAGTTCATTCTATATGATATTGGTATGGTATATATATATCGTCGGATTATATTTCATAATATTTATATTGACGTTAATATGACGTCAGGGCGAAATAAAAAGGGGTAAGTGGGGTAAGAAGGTAAATAGTTCAGGTCATGAATCCATTAAAGGTAAATAGTTTGTATTGAATCTATTAAAGATAAATAATTTTAAATTAGATTTATTTTGAGTACTTTTCCCTTTATTTTTTGAAAGTCAACTTGATTAATATTTTATTAAAAAATTATATAAAGAATATTGTAAGTGTAGCTTTCCTCACAGTTCAAATAGTTTAACTTTTGAAAAATAAAGCATGATAAATATTATGAAATTAGGAGAATAATTTATGAATTTACTCTTCATACGAATTATTTGTTTCTAAAATAGAATTTGAAATCTCCGGTTAAAAATAAAAGGGCCGCATTCATTTCATAACACTTCATGGTCCCTAGGAAATGTTTTGTTAAAATTTAGGTATGTCTTTTACATATTTTTTAATGCTAGTTTAGTGTACGTATTTTGTACCTATGTATCATATCAATCTAAAGATTATATATAAATAGTAAACAAACGTTATTAATTTGATGCAATAATTTAATCTATTATGAACGAGCAAAAAAGAGAAAATCAATTCAATTATTTATATTAATATAAAGATATATTAATAGTTTATGAGTATATAAAATAATAACTTGGAGTTGAATAGCTAGGAGTTAAATAATTAATTAATTAACGTTTAATTTCTCAAAAGACTCTTAAATATAAAAGGAGTAGTTTAATGTTCCAACGTAATTTTAATTATTCTTTTTTTAAAGCTTTGTTATATTACATACTTTTATTAACAAAATATTTGATAATCAATTTTTAGTTAATTTCTAAGTCGTAAATATTTATAGCTAAATAAATAAAAAATAAAATAACAAATTAAGAAAAATAGTGAAAAGATGATTATATTTAAAGCAAAATATTTTAATAAAGTATAAAAAATTTAAATACTATTTCTAAGATTTTCACGCTTTTAATATAATATAAATTTAATAAGTAAGTAAAATAATATTATTTTGAAGACATTTATATATAATTTAATAAAATAAAATAGTATAGGATGGGGGATCGCGGCCGCGGGTAGCAGATGGTGAGATAGTCAAAGAATGGTGTTGGGGCATTTGATTAATGGAAGGAGAAAATGAATTTAAAAATATCTTTACTTCATAAAAGTCATTTTCTTATTTTATAAAAAAATATTTTTTCTAAATTAAATATTTTAATTAAATCAAATATAGAATAAATTAAATTATATGAAATTAAATAAACTTAGACTAATTTTGGAATAACTTTTTCTCAGAAGTATTTTCTCTTACATATTATACGGCTACTTTGAGCAGTTTAAGGTTATCGGGTCTGCTTCATCTGTTTGAAGTAGACAGGTGCCTACAATTTGTCTGCTTAATTTTACAATGGTTATTAAAGTGTCTATTTAATTTTACTGTGTCATTTCAGTTAATTATTATTTAATTATTTTTCATCTGCTTCAACTATGAAATTACAATAACGTGTCTACTTAATTTTGCGATAGCTATTAAAATGTCTACCTAATTTTACTATGTCATTTCTATTAATTATTATTTAAATATTTTTTTCATCTACTTGAACTATGAAATTACATATTACCCATAATAAATTATTTTCTTGTGCCTGACTATAACGTTTTACGGTAACTATTAACATGTCTACTTAATTTTTAATGTGTCATTTCTATAAATTATTTCTCCATCTACTTCAACTATGAAATTACAATATTACCCGTAATAAATTATTTTCCTATATAAGAGTAATGCGTATTATTTAAAAACTACTTAAAATTATTATAAATTCAAATAATTTAAAAAATTAAAAATATATTAAAATTATCGACTCTCCAAATTTTATCTGAATCACAAAAATTAAGAAGAAAAAAACATATATTAAATAAATACAATGCACGATCTTGATCACTAATCTTAAAATAATCACTTTTAACATTATATACACATGTTTAAATAATTATTGTCAAGACTTTACGACGGACCTTTTCACTTGAGTGACTTTTAATGATGGGGCAGAGATTCTAACATGTCCATCAAGAATCCTATGAACAAATAATAATCATTAATATGTGTGTTTTGAACTATGGTCAAAAAGTGCATGGGCCCTGTAATCCCGTGACATGCATGATTTAAGCTACTGTTATTTTACAAAAAATTTGTCCAAATTAAGCAAAAATTAATTAGGAGTAGCTTTTATTGGATATGTCATTTGAAATTAAATTAATTTGAAGTGAATTTTTATTTGAATATGTAATTTAAAATTTTTGAGATATATATATATATACATTTTTACAAACTGCGAAAACTCTAAATAAATAAAAAATCAATTATGACATAATTTTATCAAATAAACAAATCATAATTCATAAAGATATTAGATTATCGTAAGGTAAGGTGATGTATTGATAAAACACATTTTCATATTTTTTATAAATAAATATTTATGATTATAAAATTTTAAATACACATAAACGTCAAAGATGTGGCCTAAAGCTAGCAACGAAATGGACCGAAAACCACCGGATCAATTTTACCGGAATTTAAATCGAGGTTAAATCCATTAAATCCCCTCCCAATTATTGGAACCGAATTTATCAGTCTTTTCAAAATTTGGGCCTATCCTATTGTACCGGGTTGAAACTGATCAAATCAGTATCGAAAATTATATCTGTTATTAAGGATGGGCGTTCGGTTCTTTGATTTTTAATTTTGAAAAAGTATGCATCATATACCAAATTGAGGCTTGGTTTTTTCAAGTTTGGTTTGGTTTTATTTGGTGTTTTTAAAACGGTTATTCGGTGCACACTAATGGAAAAATAAAATGAGGACAAAATTAAAGTATAAGACACATAAAAATTTAAAATCATGTTAAATGATTCCATGAAACTATTTGTGCTAAAAAAACTATATTTACCTTTGTCAAGAACGTGCGCCTCCAACGATTGTTTGAAGAAAACAAGCACGAAAATATCTTTTACATGACATAAATCGGCAAAAATATGGTTGAATTTCTCTTGAAAAATAATATTTCAAGGTAACTATATAAATTATAAATTTGTTACTATTTTGACTTGTTTCATAAATGATTTAATTGCTAATTGATTTATATATATATATATATAATTTATTTTTTTGGTCTAATATATATATAAATTTTTTTAAAAAAAATAATAAAAGTTCGATTCTTCGGTACACCAAAGTTTTGAGACCCTTACACTGAATCGAAGAATCGAACTTTTGAAAAAATAACACCGATACCAAACCGAAAAACCGAATAACCAAAGTAGTTGATTCGGTTCGATTTTTTGATTTTTCGATATTTGTGGCCATACTCATCTGTTATTTACATATTTTTTAACTCAATAGCTTATTAAATATTGTAAATAGTAACTTAGTATAATATTATTACAAGAAGTTTTTAACTTTTTATAAAACTTTCAAATTTTAATTTGAAACTTCTGAGAATTATGAAATAAGTAAAGGTTAAATAATAAAAAGTAATAGACATTAAAAACTTTAAATTCAATTTTATAGTTTGCTAATGTTAAAATAGTTAAAAAAATTAAATTTTATAAAATAACTTGCAATAAATAAAGTATAACTTACATAAACCTCATAGTGTTAAGAGCAAATTTCAATTATCTCGACTTTTTTTATATTTATAAAAATCCTTTTTTAGAGAAACGCGGATACATATGTTACCTTGGTGATACACATTGATGACTTTAATGTTGTTGCATCAAATAAGGAAAAAATAATGAAAGATTTATTTAGAATCTCATAATTAATGAGTTACCTTATTTTACTAGGCTAATCAAGCCCTTCCAAATCGTAACAGATTCAAATTTCAAAAATCTTTAAGCCTATCATCCAGGACACGAATCAATATTGTTTCAAAATTTTAGAAATTTGGGAGAAGATGCATCATGAATATCTCGATTTATCCATCCTAGATCTGGTTTGAATGATTCTACAATAGTGCGATACACTGTAATGAATCACCATATTGAGTTATTCTAAAACTGACTAGTTATAGAATAGCTGAATGAATCACCATATTCAACATATGAATCATTATATTCAACTATTCATTGAATCACTATATTCAACACATTAATCGTCATAGTTGAATGAATCACCATATTCAATACATGAATCACTATATTCATCACATGAATCACCATATTCAACACATGAATCACCATATTCAACTATTAAACACATGAATCACCATATTCAACGCATGAATCGCCATAGTTGAATGAATCACCATATTCAACGCATGAATCGTCATAGTTGAATGAATCACCATATTCAATACATGAATCATCATAGTTGAATGAATCATCATATTCAACACATGAATTACTATATTCAACATATGAATCACCATATTCAACACATGAATCACCATATTCAACGAATCACCATTTCAACGCATGAATCACCATAGTTGAATGAATCACCATATTCAACACATGAATCACTATATTCAATACATGAATCACAATATTCAATGAATCACCATGTTCACCTGTTCCATAACTATTTGTGAAAAAATTAAACTAAACGATGGATTAAAATCCATTATATGAAACACCATAGTTGAATGAATCACCATATTCAACACGTGAATCATCGTCAGAGTTATAGACACCGTCTCTAATAGCTTGTTCTTGCTCTAATTGAGTGAGCCCAATACTAAAGGATGAAGGATCCATATGTATCAGTATATGAAACTTAAGAAAAATGAAATTGACAGTGATTTTCTAAAGAATCTGTATGAAATTGGAATGGGGAAGATGAAGTTAACCTACCTTATTTTTGAAAATTGAAATTGAATAATAGAGAGAGAAAATGTCGGTTGAAATTGGAGAGAAGTTGAAAGTAACTGAACCAAGTTGAACTTGATTTTAGGAGCAAAAATAGGATTTGTTGTGGAAGAGATGAGATTGTGAATGGAGTGTATTGGATATGTATAGAGAAAAATAGAAAAAAGAAATTTTGGAGATTTTTAAAATTGGTAGGGAATATTTGAGAATAATGTAAATTAAGTTGTGTACTTTGGTAAATTTTTCAGAAATAAAATATTATTTTAAAATAAACTCAAGGCAAGCTATATACCTTTTCAAATAAATAAAATTGTACAATTACAAATATTAGAAAGAGCACATAATCTACACAACCATCTTTTAGGCAGGATTATGTTTGTGAGCACATTATATGACCCATATAATTTTCGATGACCCGTAAAAAGAGTCCTTGATTTCTAAGACACTAAAAAATTTCTAAGTGTCAAACTATTCTATGAAAGGGGTTTACCACCCGTAGAATAAGTTTCATGATTCTGTAGAAGGATCTACGAACCGTAGAAAAGTGATCATAGATCCATGGAAGCAAACTCTAATAACTCTAATTTTGAGGCCTAGTTTCTACAAGAGACCTTCTACGGTCCGTAAACAAGACCACGATCCATAGACGGGGTCTCATGATTCCATCGACAATATTAATAAGGGATAGTTTCGTCTTTCTTCATCCTTTTATAATTGAAACTCTATCATTTTATGATTATTTTGAGCCCCTTAACAGTACCTTACAACCCTCTTCTCCCAGTTACACTTAAAATCTTTGAGAGCAAGAGGAAAGGAGAAAAGACTAGAGTTTCAAGAGTTTCACCGAATTGTTCTTCATTTTTCAGGTATGTGAGGTTCCCCAAAAGTTAAATAAAGTTCGTACTAGTATCTATCGATTTCTATTTTCCACCCAATCAAACTGTGAGTTGAGTTTAAATTTCTTTCTTATTTTTGAGTAAATTCTCTTGAGTTATATGTATAAGTTATTTTTCTTAAAGTGAATTATTATTTTTAATTGTTATATTGCCAAGTTAAATTGTGAAGCTGAGACATCATGTAGCATTTTCAGGAACCCTAAAGAATTCATGTAAACCTATCAAGTCCAAAGTATGAGTTGAATTAAAGAAGTATCTTAATTTATATTTTTAGCATGAATTGAGCAAAAAGTCTTTTTTACTATACTTTGAGCATACATATGAGTACCTTCAAACAAATATTTTAAAACTGAGTTGAGCAATAAACTTCTGTTTGATGTATTCATTGAATTCAAACTATATCCTTTAAAAGATGAATGTCGGGTTGAGAAAAATAAAAGTTGGACCAAGTCTCAAGACTGAATGAGTATTTGAGTAATTTTACTCTTAAGGTATGAGCATATAAATGATAATTTTGGAAGTATTATTGAGCATACCTATAAACTACGTAGCCACCGTAGGATAGGATCATACCAAATTTGTACGGCTCCTCACTTGCCTCTAAGAAGGTGGCACACCCCGAGCCTACACCCTGGACATGGCCGACACTCAGAGACCATTGTTGGTCCCCTAGCGAACCCTTGGCCTGACTGACACACTCAACTGAAAACTTTAACATGCATGTGGAAGTTTTATGAGGTAAACCTTTACAACATTTAATAAAACTCAAAGAATCTCGAATATGCATTATATAGAATCTGAAAAATATCTCTTGATATATATAATAACAATGCTTAAAATATCTGAATGAATAGACTAGACTAACTCACTGACTCTGCCTATAAAGCTTCTACTATACTGAAGATAGGTGTCGCACCAAGACCCACAACTATCTGACTGTAAAATAAAATACATAAACTAGACTAACTAGAGTCCTCTAAAAGCGAAGAGGTCTCACTAACTTCTTCTGCAAAGTTGTCTTACTGAATGTCAGCTATCATGAGGATACCTGAATCTGCATCATAAAACTATGTAACGCCAAAGGGCATTAATACGTGGAATGTACGGTATGTAAAATGACCAAAATAGAAAAACTCAAAATTCATTGCTCAAATCATAGGCTTAATGCTGAAAATAACTCAATAACATAAGCGATCAAAATCATTAAAAAATCTAATTTAATGCATAAATAAATGCAACTCAGTTTGTATCTGAAAATAATATATACTTTAGCTTGGGGAGTTTCTCTAGCTAACAACCATCACTATGAGCCTCGTGATGATACAACGTTTTGTCCATGTTGTCAGAGTCATCTCATACCTTGCTAGAGTAAAGGACGAAGTGCTAGGGATCTATATAAACTGGGTCATCTTAGTGGCATATGAGAAATTGTACATCTGGTACAATCTTATCCTATGCTCGTTACGTAGTTTACGGGGTTGGAGTTATCTCAACTCATACCCATATCGGTGCTCAATACTATTCTCAAAATATGCATTGTGCTCAATAATTGTAAAAATGTCCCACTTTAGGGGAAAACTCAAAATCTACTACTTGGAGCCTTAACTCAACATATTTTCTTTAAACTGATTTTTCTTTCTCAAAACTGATAATGCTTTCTCATAACTGGTAATGCTTTATTTAAAGAAAAAAAATAGTCATGCTCTTTACTGATAAAATGATGCATTTGGAACTGTCAAGTTTTGTCAAACTCTGAAATTTATGCATGATGAATAGTAATGCAAAATACCTTAACCAATTGGACTGATCTTTCGAAACTAACATGTTATGCTCAAAAGATAGTATAGTAAATATGTTACTTGTATAACTCATGTTGAGGTACTTCGTGAAATTAACTCATACTTTAGACTGGATAACTTTTCAATGCAATTAAAGCATGATAATAGAATGGCTATCAAAACTCATCTAGGATTCTTGTAAATGTAGTAATACTTTAAGAATCCAAAGAGATGTACTCAACAATGAAGTTATTAGCATAATAATAATGAAATAATAAGAATTTCATGATAAAGTTCTAGAATTTCTCCATAAGACTGTAGAAATGAAATTGACTTGACTTTTGACTAGAATTCTTGATAATAAATATAGATTAGGCGCAAAATTTTTTTTTAGATGACCTTACATAGTTGGAATGAAGACTGAAGAATCAAACAATGAAGATTAGCATTGAATCTCTTGACTTAGCATCTTTAGAGTTCTTGATAAAGACCTTTATTTCTTGATGAAGAAGAATCAAGAAATCTGTTCTTGAAAATTTTTGAATTCGTTTTCTTAAAACCTTAGGTTATGATTTAAGATTTTTCTTAGATATTCATGAATAGATGAAGAAATTCGGGTCGGAAAGCTTGAAATTTATTGAGAATAACTTGCTTTTATGATGAATCTTGAAAGCTAACCCTAACTTGATGATTTTTTTGATGATTGTTGAGCGTTTATGTTTAGGAGTGAAGGAGAGGGTTTTAATTATGAAAAACTAACATTTTATGCGTTTTGGGACCTTAAATAGACCCCAAAGGTTATAGGATAAAAGTACCCTCAAAATATAATAAAAGGACGTCATTTAACTTATCCAGAAGAGTCTGTGTCAAGTCTGCAATGCGAAGCTATCGTAAATTTTAGACAACTCTGTACGTCTCTAGTGAAATGGTCATAACTTTTACTCCGAACTTCGATTTAGATGCATTGAAAAAATAATTCAAAGATCTTCAATTTGATATATTATGGGTCACCTAAATCATTATGTGCTAAGATATATGACCATTTAAAGTTGACCCTTCTATGAGCTCATACCGAAACTTAGCCAATGGAAATATTTTGAACTTGGCTTGACCTTAGGCATCCTTTATGACCTCAAATCACACTTGACACACTTCAATTACTTAGGAAATGACTTTCACATACATTCACAACTTGGAGTTATTGGATCACCTAATTTCATTTACAACTTGGAGTTATTGGATCACCTAATTTCATAGAATTTCATATCGAAAATCAATCGGTAAAAGAGATGTCAACTCAACTTTGTGCTAGAGGGTTCTTGTGACCTTACTTCATCTTTAAATCTATTTTCACACTAAGAAATTGACTTTAACACCTATGATCAATTAAGAATAATCGATTACAATCTTATATCATATGAAGGATGGCACAATCTTAGCTTAAAATAAATTGGGATGTTACCGAAGGCCTATAAGATGGATCTATAAGTTAAATTCGTCCTTTATCCTGGCAAAGTATTGAATAGCTTTAACAATGTGGCAAAACATTGTATCATCACAAAACTCATAATGATGATTTTCGGTTAGAGACACTAAACTTTAAATGTTATAATTACTTTTATACATTTGCACTTTTAAAAATGTTTACGACTTATGCTTTACGTGCATGACATACTTTCATTAATTGAGTTGTCTTAGAGTTTATTTCTAAAGTTGAGCACCCTATCTTGAGTTCCTCTTTTGGTCATTTTACATACTCGTATATTCTACCTATAGACATCATTTAGACCTGCACCTTTTTATGACGTAGACACAAGTGATAAAGATCCTCACAAAAGCGCACCGTTAAAGATCTAGCTTTCCTATTAAGTTATGGTAAGCCTTTCTTGTGATCAGAAGAGTCCTTATGTTCTTATTCCTGTTTTATTTCTTTTTAGTTGGGTAGCTGTGGGTCTGTTCCGATACCTATTTCAGAGTCAAATTTTTAGAGGTTTCATAGATTAAATAGACAGTATATCAATTTATTTTCTTCAGTATTATATTGAACAACTTTGAGTTTCTTAGATTTTCTATCAAAACTTTAGCCATGTGATCTCTTGAGTTAAACATCAGTCTATCTCCATTGTTTGAGTCTCCCATTGAGTAAGCTAACTAGGCTAAGTGATTCACTTGGGACCATAAATAATTTCCTAGTGTCGGCCACGTCTAGGGTATAGGCCCAAAACGTGAAATATTATTTTTATAAAATTTTATTATTTTTTGGAAATATTATCTGAAATTTGTATTTATCGTTCTTCCTCTAGTACTCTCATGATATCATCACTATTCTCTTCAAGTATTTCATCTTTTACTTAGCTAGACAATTTTGGAAGTCTATAATTTCTGCTCTCGGTGTTGATCAAATCTCTAAACAATACCGATATTTTCAAACTATCCTTTGTTAATGAATATCAATGTTCTTCAATTTGAAATCTAGCTTCGCTAAAAACTTGTTCCAAAACTATCAATAATGCTTGTATCGTCAGCACGTCTCAAACGACCCTAGTAAGTTTTAGAGATTGTTCTCCACGATTCTTCCATCATAGTAATAGTTGAGTTTCTCATGCTCATCCTTAATCTTTTTTAGTCCATGATTAATATGTTCATTAAAATTATTATTGTTAGAAGTTTCAAGACCAATATAATAATCCATCATTACATCTAAATTATTTTATCTAGATTTACAAAATAGAGGTGTAACTGGTAGAACATTTTTTTTCCATGGCTAGTCTATATGTGTTGT